>SZWC01008423.1:0-12009 GCA_023375785.1 Penium margaritaceum | reverse complement strand
TTGCATTGCGTGTGGCGGCCTGATCCGGAGTCGATGACGGCAACTCCCGGATCCTTCAAGTTGGTGGAGTTGTATGCCATAAGGGTGTGCTCACCGTTTTTCCCGCCCCGCTGCGACCGATCTGTTTTCTTCTTAGGACAGTTGCGCGCGTAGTGGCCCTCCTTGCCGCAGTTGAAGCACTCCCCCTTCTTGTCACCCTTCTTAGTGCCCTGTTTGGCACCCTTCCACTTGTCGCCTCGGCCTCCACTTTGAGGATGAACCGTGTAAGCTGAATTTGATGCTGCTGCATTCTCTCGACCGCCACGTTGCATCCACTCATTGCGCACGTACTCAGCAACCTTCGGGTACTTCAGCTCGTCGGAAGGCCAGCCACCAAGGACTGTGATCATGGGACTCCAACTGTCCGGCAAGGCCAGAAGGAGGATCATAGCTTGCAACTGAGAGTCGACCTCCCAACCTNCTGCGAGGGACTCAATCTGCTGCATGATCTCCATGATGTTGTCGCCTTCGTTGGCTCGGAGGGTGATGAGCCGTTTGAAGATGAAGAGCTGATTGGCAAGGTTGCTTGACTGGTAGATGGAGCAGAGTTTTGACCATGCATCCGCGGCCAGGGTGCATCCTTGGATGTGCCCAAGTTGTGGTGGGCATAATGCGGACACAAGGAGCGCCAATGCCTTTTTGTTGCGCTTCTTGTATGCCTCCTTCACCTCAGCCGTTGCAGTCTCCGGTGCAGCAGTCTCATCACTTTTCACGAGCTCAAGCAGTCCCTTGTCGTCGAGGAAGACCTCAAACTGCCACCTCCACAAGGCAAAGCCTGTCCCATCAAACTTAAGGACAGCACGGCTGCTCTCTTGCTCGCTAGTTGCCATGTCTTGCTGTTGGGAGCGTGAAATCAAGCTGCCTTTGAACCCTTTAGAGGCGTGGGCCCATAACCCTTTGTTGGCCTGAGGGTGAGTGTACACCCTGGAGGGTCCGTAGCAGTGGCTGGTTCACACCACCAACTCTTTTTAGAGAGACTGAAACTGTGGAGGCAACTGGTTCCAAGGATGGCAAAATCTGGTCAGAGAGTGAGGCAATAGTTTTGGTCTCAATTGGATGGGAATTAGCTCTTGATCAAGGCTCACAAGCAGTGGCATTTTATAGCCACTGATCTAAGCTTTCCAGAACACCAAAGCATGCCAGATTTGGAGCTTCCTAGCAGATTCTATGGCTTCTAGAGTGCTCCTTGGTAGGCTGTCCTTTTCCTACCTAGGAAGGTATCCCTTCCCTCCTCTAGAGGCTTCTGCCCCTTCCTAGATTCCTCAACTTGCTTCTAGTAGGAGGGAAGGTGTCCAGAAGAACAAGAAACCTCTAGATGTCTTGTAGGACAAGTCACCCCTTCTAGAAGGTGTGCCACCTTCCTGGACCCTCACCTGGCCTTCTAGAAACTTTAAGAGGAACTCTAGAGGTTGAGCTAGCTTCCTGGCATCTATTTTCCACCTCCCTTGAGGCAGGGCATAATTTTATCTTGTGTCAGATTCGTTTGAAAATTTTGCAATAGTTGTGCCAGCGTTGTGCCAGAGTTGTGCAAGAGTTGTGTCAGAGTTCTGCCAGAGTTGTGCCTGAGTTGTGCCAGAGTTGTTCCATGCTTGTGCCAGAGTTGTGCCAGAGTTGTGCTAGAGATGTGCCATAGTTGTTCCAGAGTTGTGCCAGGGTTGTGCCAGAGTTGTGCCATAGTTGTTCCAGAGTTGTGCCAGAGGTGTGCCTGCGTTGTGACAGAGTTGTGCCAGAGTTGTACCAGAGTTGTGCCAGAGTTGTGCCAGAGTCGTGCCAGAGTTGTGCCAGATTTGTGCCAAAGTTGTGCCAGAGTTGTGCCAGAGCTGTGCCAGAGTTGTGCCAGAGTTGTCCCAGAGTTGTGCCAGAGTTGTGCCAGAGTTGTGCCAGAGTTGTGCCAGAGTTGTGCCAGAGTTGTGCCAGAGTTGTGCCAGAGTTGTGCCAGAGTTGTGCCAGAGCTGTGCCAGAGTTGTGCCAGAGTTGTCCCATATTTGTTTCAGAGTTTTGCAAGGGTTGTGCCATAGTTGTGTGATAGTTGTGCCAGAGTTGTGCCAGATTTCTGTCAGAGACGTGCCAGAGTTGTGCCAGAGTTGTGCCAGGGTTGTGCCATAATTGTGCCAGAGTTGTGCCATAGTTGTGTCAGAGTTGTGCCAGAGTTGTGCTAGAGGTGTGCCAGAGTTGTGCTAGAGTTGTGCCAGTGTTTTGCCAGAGTAGTGCCAGAGTTGTGCCAGAGTTTTGCCAGGGTTGTGCCATATTTGTGCCAGAGATGTGCCAGAGTTGTGCCAGAGTTGTGCCAGAGTTGTGCCAGAGTTGTGCCAGTGTTTTGCCAGAGTAGTGCCAGAGTTGTGCCAGAGTTGTGCCAGAGTTATGCCAGAGTTGTGCCATATTTGTGCCAGAGATGTGCGAGAGTTGTGCCAGAGTTGTGCCAGAGTTGTGCCTGAGTTGTGCCATAGTTGTGCCAGAATTGTACCAGAGTTGTGCCAGAGTTGTGCCAGAGTTGTGTCAGAGTTGTGCAAGAGTTGTGCCAGAGTTGTCCCAGAGTTGTGCCAGAGTTATGCCAGAGTTGTGCCATATTTGTGCCAGAGATGTGCGAGAGTTGTGCCAGAGTTGTGCCAGAGTTGTGCCTGAGTTGTGCCATAGTTGTGCCAGAATTGTACCAGAGTTGTGCCAGAGTTGTGCCAGAGTTGTGTCAGAGTTGTGCAAGAGTTGTGCCAGAGTTGTCCCAGAGTTGTGCCAGAGTTATGCCAGAGTTGTGCCATATTTGTGCCAGAGATGTGCGAGAGTTGTGCCAGAGTTGTGCCAGAGTTGTGCCTGAGTTGTGCCATAGTTGTGCCAGAATTGTACCAGAGTTGTGCCAGAGTTGTGCCAGAGTTGTGTCAGAGTTGTGCAAGAGTTGTGCCAGAGTTGTCCCAGAGTTGTGCCAGAGTTATGCCAGAGTTGTGCCATATTTGTGCCAGAGATGTGCGAGAGTTGTGCCAGAGTTGTGCCAGAGTTGTGCCTGAGTTGTGCCATAGTTGTGCCAGAATTGTACCAGAGTTGTGCCAGAGTTGTGCCAGAGTTGTGTCAGAGTTGTGCAAGAGTTGTGCCAGAGTTGTCCCAGAGTTGTGCCAGAGTTATGCCAGAGTTGTGCCATATTTGTGCCAGAGATGTGCGAGAGTTGTGCCAGAGTTGTGCCAGAGTTGTGCCTGAGTTGTGCCATAGTTGTGCCAGAATTGTACCAGAGTTGTGCCAGAGTTGTGCCAGAGTTGTGTCAGAGTTGTGCAAGAGTTGTGCCAGAGTTGTCCCAGAGTTGTGCCAGAGTTATGCCAGAGTTGTGCCAGAGTTGTGCCAGAGTTGAGCCAGAGGTGTGCCAGAGTTGTGCCAGAGTTGTGCCAGAGTTGTGCCAGAGTTCTGCCAAAATTGTGCCAGAGTTGTGCCAGAGTTGTACCAGAGGTGTGCCACAGTTGTGCTAGAGTTGTGCAAGAGTTGTGCCAGAGCTTTGCAAGAGCTGTGCCAGCGTTGTGCCAGAGTTGTGCAATAGTTGTGCCAGAGCTGCGCCAGAGTTGTGCCAACGTTGTGCCAGAGGTGTGCCAGAGTTGTGCCAGAGTTGTGCCAGAGTTGTGGCAGATGTGTGCCAGGGTTGTGAAAGAGTTGTGCCAGATTTGTACAAGAGATGTGCCAGAGTTGTGGCAGAGGTGTTCCAGAACTGTGCTATATTTGTGTCAGAGTTGTGCCAGAGTTGTGCTAGATTTGTACCAGAGTTATGCCAGAGTAGTGCCAGAGTTGTGCCAGTGTTGTGCAAGGGTTGGGAACAAGTTGTTCCAGAGCCGTGCCAGAGTTGAGCCAGATACGTGCCTGAGTTGTGCCAGAGATGTGCCATATTTGAGCCAATGTTATGCGAGAGTTGTGCCAGAGTGTTCCAGAGTTGTGCCAGAGTTGTGCCAGATTTGTTTCAGAGTTTTGCAAGAGTTGTGCCAGCATCGTGCCAGAGCTGTGCAATAGTTGTTCCAGAGTTGTACCAAAGTTGTGCCAGAGGTGTGCCAGAGTTGTGTCAGAATTGTGCCAGAGTTGTACCAGAGTTGTGCCAGAGTTGTGCCAGAGTTTTTCCACATCTGTGCTATATTTCTAACGGAGTTGTGCCTGAGCTGTACTATATTTGTGCCAGAGTTGTGCCATAGTAGTGTCAGAGTTGTGCAAGTCTTGTGCCAGAGTTGAGCTCAAGTTGTGCCAGAGCTGTGGCAGAGTTGTGCCAGAGTTGTGCCAGAGTTGTGCCAGAGTTGTGCCAGAGTTGTGCCAGAGTTGTGCCATACTTGTGCCAAAGTTGTGCCAGAGTTGTGCCAGAGTTGTGCCAGAGTTGAGCCAGAGTTGTGCCAGAGGTGTGCCAGAGTTGAGCCAGAGTTGTGCCAGAGGTGTGCCAGAGTTGAGCCAGAGTTGTGCCAGAGGTGTGCCAGAGTTGAGCCAGAGTTGTGCCAGAGGTGTGCCAGAGTTGAGCCAGAGTTGTGCCAGAGGTGTGCCAGAGTTGAGCCAGAGTTGTGCCAGAGGTGTGCCAGAGTTGAGCCAGAGTTGTGCCAGAGGTGTGCCAGAGTTGAGCCAGAGTTGTGCCAGAGGTGTGCCAGAGTTGAGCCAGAGTTGTGCCAGAGGTGTGCCAGAGTTGAGCCAGAGTTGTGCCAGAGGTGTGCCAGAGTTGAGCCAGAGTTGTGCCAGAGGTGTGCCAGAGTTGAGCCAGAGTTGTGCCAGAGGTGTGCCAGAGTTGAGCCAGAGTTGTGCCAGAGGTGTGCCAGAGTTGAGCCAGAGTTGTGCCAGAGGTGTGCCAGAGTTGAGCCAGAGTTGTGCCAGAGGTGTGCCAGAGTTGAGCCAGAGTTGTGCCAGAGGTGTGCCAGAGTTGAGCCAGAGTTGTGCCAGAGGTGTGCCAGAGTTGAGCCAGAGTTGTGCCAGAGGTGTGCCAGAGTTGAGCCAGAGTTGTGCCAGAGGTGTGCCAGAGTTGAGCCAGAGTTGTGCCAGAGGTGTGCCAGAGTTGAGCCAGAGTTGTGCCAGAGGTGTGCCAGAGTTGAGCCAGAGTTGTGCCAGAGGTGTGCCAGAGTTGAGCCAGAGTTGTGCCAGAGGTGTGCCAGAGTTGAGCCAGAGTTGTGCCAGAGGTGTGCCAGAGTTGAGCCAGAGTTGTGCCAGAGGTGTGCCAGAGTTGAGCCAGAGTTGTGCCAGAGGTGTGCCAGAGTTGAGCCAGAGTTGTGCCAGAGGTGTGCCAGAGTTGAGCCAGAGTTGTGCCAGAGGTGTGCCAGAGTTGAGCCAGAGTTGTGCCAGAGGTGTGCCAGAGTTGAGCCAGAGTTGTGCCAGAGGTGTGCCAGAGTTGAGCCAGAGTTGTGCCAGAGGTGTGCCAGAGTTGAGCCAGAGTTGTGCCAGAGGTGTGCCAGAGTTGAGCCAGAGTTGTGCCAGAGGTGTGCCAGAGTTGAGCCAGAGTTGTGCCAGAGGTGTGCCAGAGTTGAGCCAGAGTTGTGCCAGAGGTGTGCCAGAGTTGAGCCAGAGTTGTGCCAGAGGTGTGCCAGAGTTGAGCCAGAGTTGTGCCAGAGGTGTGCCAGAGTTGAGCCAGAGTTGTGCCAGAGGTGTGCCAGAGTTGAGCCAGAGTTGTGCCAGAGGTGTGCCAGAGTTGAGCCAGAGTTGTGCCAGAGGTGTGCCAGAGTTGAGCCAGAGTTGTGCCAGAGGTGTGCCAGAGTTGAGCCAGAGTTGTGCCAGAGGTGTGCCAGAGTTGAGCCAGAGTTGTGCCAGAGGTGTGCCAGAGTTGAGCCAGAGTTGTGCCAGAGGTGTGCCAGAGTTGAGCCAGAGTTGTGCCAGAGGTGTGCCAGAGTTGAGCCAGAGTTGTGCCAGAGGTGTGCCAGAGTTGAGCCAGAGTTGTGCCAGAGGTGTGCCAGAGTTGAGCCAGAGTTGTGCCAGAGGTGTGCCAGAGTTGAGCCAGAGTTGTGCCAGAGGTGTGCCAGAGTTGAGCCAGAGTTGTGCCAGAGGTGTGCCAGAGTTGAGCCAGAGTTGTGCCAGAGGTGTGCCAGAGTTGAGCCAGAGTTGTGCCAGAGGTGTGCCAGAGTTGAGCCAGAGTTGTGCCAGAGGTGTGCCAGAGTTGAGCCAGAGTTGTGCCAGAGGTGTGCCAGAGTTGAGCCAGAGTTGTGCCAGAGGTGTGCCAGAGTTGAGCCAGAGTTGTGCCAGAGGTGTGCCAGAGTTGAGCCAGAGTTGTGCCAGAGGTGTGCCAGAGTTGAGCCAGAGTTGTGCCAGAGGTGTGCCAGAGTTGAGCCAGAGTTGTGCCAGAGGTGTGCCAGAGTTGAGCCAGAGTTGTGCCAGAGGTGTGCCAGAGTTGAGCCAGAGTTGTGCCAGAGGTGTGCCAGAGTTGAGCCAGAGTTGTGCCAGAGGTGTGCCAGAGTTGAGCCAGAGTTGTGCCAGAGGTGTGCCAGAGTTGAGCCAGAGTTGTGCCAGAGGTGTGCCAGAGTTGAGCCAGAGTTGTGCCAGAGGTGTGCCAGAGTTGAGCCAGAGTTGTGCCAGAGGTGTGCCAGAGTTGAGCCAGAGTTGTGCCAGAGGTGTGCCAGAGTTGAGCCAGAGTTGTGCCAGAGGTGTGCCAGAGTTGAGCCAGAGTTGTGCCAGAGGTGTGCCAGAGTTGAGCCAGAGTTGTGCCAGAGGTGTGCCAGAGTTGAGCCAGAGTTGTGCCAGAGGTGTGCCAGAGTTGAGCCAGAGTTGTGCCAGAGGTGTGCCAGAGTTGAGCCAGAGTTGTGCCAGATGTGTGCCAGAGTTGTGCCAGGGGTGTGGCAGAGTTGTGCCTGATTTGTGCCAGAGTTGTGCCAGAGTTGTGCCAGAGTTGTGCAAGAGTTGTACCAGACTTCTGCCAAGGTTGTCCCAGAGTTGTGCCAGAGTTGTTCCAGAGTTGTGCCAGAGTTGTGCCAAAGTAGTTCCAGAGTTGTGCCAGTGTTGTGCAAGGGTTGGGAACAAGTTGTGCCAGAGCTGTGCCAGAGTTGAGCCATAGATTTGCCAGAGTTGTGCCAGAGTTGTGCCATATTTGAGCCAAAGTTATGCCAGAATTGTGCCGGAGTGTTCCAGAGTTGTGCCAGAGCTGTGTCATAGTTGTTGCAGAGTTGTGCCATAGTTGTGCCACAGTTATGCCAGATTTGTTTCAGAGTTTGCAAGAGTTGTGCCAGCATCGTGCCAGAGCTGTGCGAGAGTTGTGCCAGAGTTGTACTAAAGTTGTGCCAGAGGTGTGCCAGAGTTGTGCCAGAGTTGTGCCTGAGTTGTACCAGAGTTGTGCCAGAGTTGTGCCAGAGTTTTTCCACAGCTGTTCTGTATTTGTGCCAGAGTTGTGCCTGATTTGTGCTATATTTGTGCCAGAGTTGTGCCATAGTAGAGTCAGAGTTGTGCCAGTGTTGTGCCAGAGTTGAGCTCAAGTTGTTCCAGAGCTGTGGCAGAGTTGTGCCATATTTGTGCCAAAGTTGTGCCAGAGTGTGCCGGTGTGTACCAGAGATGTGCCAGAGTTGTGCCATACGTGTGCCAAAGTTGTGCCAGAGTTGTGCCAATTTGTGCCAGATTCGTTTCAGAGTTTTGAAAGAGTTGTGCCAGCATTGTGCCAGAATTCTGCGAGAGTTTTGTAAATTTTCTGCCAGAGTTGTGCCTTATTTGTGCCAGAGTTGTTCCAGAATTGTGCCAGAGTTGTGCCAGAGTTGTGCTAGAGATGTGCAAGAGTTGTGCAAGAGTTGTGGCAGAGTTGGGTCAAAGTAGTTCCAGAGTGGTGCCAGAGTTCTGCCAGAGTTGTGTAATAGTTGTACTTGAGTTGTGCCAGGGTTGTGTTAAAGTTGTGCCAGAGTTGTACCACATTTGTGCCAGGGTCGTGCCAGAGTTGTGCCAGAGTTGTGCCAGAGTTATGCCAGAGTTGTGCCATCAATGTGGGATAGGTGTGCCATTATTGTTCCAGAGTTGTGCCAGAGTGGTGCAGGAGTTGTGCCATAGTTGTGCCAAAGTTGTGCCAGAGTTGTGCCATAGTTGTGCCAGAGTTGTGCCAGAGTTGTGCCAGAGGTGTGCCAGAGTTGTGACAGAGTTGTAACAGAGTTGTGCCAGTATTGCACCATAGTTATGCCATAGTTGTGCCAGATTTGTTCCAGAGCTGTGCTATACTTGTGCCCGAAATGTGCCAGAGTTGTGCTAGATTTGTGCCAGCTTTGTGCCAGTGTAGTGCCAGAGTTGTGCCAGTGTTGTGCCAGAGTTGTGCTCAAGTTGTGCCATAGATGTGCCAGAGTTGTGCCAGAGTTGTGCCATGATTGTGCCAGAGTTGGGCCAGATTTATGCCAAAGTTGTGCCAGAGTTGTGGCAGAGTTGTTCCAGAGTTGTGCCAGTGTTGTGCCATAGTTGTGCCGGAGTTGTGCCAGAAATGTGCCAGATTTGTTTTCAAGTTTTGCAAGAGTTGTGCCAGAGATGTGCCAGCGTTGTGCCAGAGTTGTGCCGGAGTTGTGCCAGAGTTCTGTCAGAGTCGTGCCATGGTTGTGCTATAGGTGTGCCATAGTTGTGCCAGAGTTGTGCCGGAGTTGTGCCAGAGTTGTGCCAGAGTTGTGCCATAGTTGTGCCAGAGTTGTGCCAGAAATGTGCCAGATTTGTTTTCAAGTTTTGCAAGAGTTGTGCCAGAGATGTGCCAGCGTTGTGCCAGAGTTGTGCCGGAGTTGTGCCAGAGTTCTGTCAGAGTCGTGCCATGGTTGTGCTATAGGTGTGCCATAGTTGTGCCAGAGTTGTGCCGGAGTTGTGCCAGAGTCGTGCCAGAGTTGTGCCAGGGTTGTGCTAAAGTTGTGCCAGAGTTGTGCTGAAGATGTGCCAGTGTTGTGCCAGAGTTGTGCCAAATTTGCGCCAACGTTGTTCCAGAGTTGTGCCAGAGTTGTGCCAGCGTTGTGCCATAGTTGTGTTTTCCTTGTGCCAGAGTTGTGCCAGAGTTGTGCCAGAGTTGTGCAAGAGTTGTGCAAGAGTTCTGCCAGTGTTCTGCCAGAGTTGTACCAAAATTGTGCCAGAGTTGTGCCACATTTGTTCTAGAGATGTGCTATATTTGTGCCAGAGTTGTGCTATATTTGTACTTTATTTGTGCCAGAGTTGTGCCAGCGTTGTGCCAGAGATCCGCGCAGGTTGTGCCAGAGCTGTGCCAGAGCTGTCCCAGAGGTGTGCCAGAGTTGAGCCAGAGTTGTTCCGGAGTTGCGCCAGAGCTGTGCTAGATTTGTGCCAGAGTTGTGCGCGATTTGTGCCAAAATTGTGCCAGACTTCTTTCAGAATTGTGCCCTACTTGTGCTAGAGTTATGCCATAGTTGTGCCAGAGTTGTGCCAGAGTTATGCCAGAGTTGTGCCAGAGTAGTGCCAGAGGTGTGCCAGCGCTGTACTAGAGATGTGCCAGAGTTGTGCCAGAGTTGTGCCATAATTGTGCCAACATTGTTTCAGAGTTGTGCCAGAGTTGTGCCAGAGTTGTGCCATAGTTGTGTTTGAGTTCTGCCAGAGTTGTGCCGGAGTTGTGCCAGAGTTGTGTCAGAGTTGTGCCAGAATTGTGCAAGAGTTGTGCTAGTGTTGTGCCAGAGTTGTGCCATGGTTGTGCCAGAGTTGTACCAGAGTTGTACAAGAGTTGGGCCAGAGTTGTCCCATAGTTGTTCCAGAGTTGTGCCACAGTTGTGCCACAGCTGTGCCATAATTGTGCCAGAGCTGTGCTATTGTTGTGCCAGAGTTGTGCCAGAGTTGTGCCAGAGCTGTGCCAGAGGTTTGCCATAGTTGTGTCAGAGTTATGCCGGAGTTGTGCCAACGATGTGCCAGAGTTGTGTCAGAGTTCTGCCAGAGTTGTGCCAGAGCTATGCTAGGCGTGTGCCAGAGTTGTGCCAGAGTTGTGCCAGAGTTGTGCCAGTGTTGTGCCAGAATGTGGCAGATTCGTGCCAGAATTGTGCCGGTGTTGTGCCAGAGATGTGCCAGAATTGTGCCAGATTTGTGCCAAAGTTGTGCCAGAGTTGTGCCAGAGTTGTGCTAGAGTTGTGCCAGAGTTGTACCAGAGTTTTGCCAGAGTTGTGCCAGAGTTTTGAAAGAGTTTTGACAGAGTTGTACCAGAGTTTTGCCAGAGTTGTGCAAGATTTGCGCCAGAGTTGTGCCAGAGATGTGCCAGAGTTGTGCCAGAATTGTGCCAGAGTTGTGCCAGAGCTGTGCCAGAGTTGTGCCAGAGTTGTGTTGGAGTTGTGCCAAAGTTGTGCCAGAGTTGCGCCAGAGTTGTGCCATAGTTGTGCCAGGGTTGTGACAGAGGTGTGCCATAATTGTGCCAGAGTTGGGCTATACTTGTGCCAGAGTGGTGCCAGAGTTATTCCAGAGTTTTGCCAGAGTTGTGCCAGAGTTGAGCCAGATTTGTGCCAGAGTTGTGACAGAGTTTTGCCAGAGTTGTGCCAGAGTTGTTCTAGAGCAATGCCAGAGGTGTGCTAGAGTTATTCAAGAGTTGTGCCACAGTTGTGCCAGAGAGGTGCAAGAGTTGTGCACGAAACGTGTCAGATTTGTGCCAGAGTTGTGCCAGTGTTGTGCCAGAGATGTGCCGGAATGGTGCCATAGTTGTGCCAAAGTTGTGCCAGAATTCTGCCAGAGTTGTGCCAGAGTTGTGCCAGAGTTGCGCCAGAATTGTGCCAGAGCTGTGCGTGAGCTTTGAAACAGTTGTGACAAAGTTGTACCAGAGTATTGTTAAAGTTGTGCCAGATTTGTGCCAATGTTGTGCCGGAGTTGAGCCAGAGTTGAGCCAGGAATGTGCCAGATTCGTGCCAGAGTTGTGCCAGTGTTGTGCCAGATATGTGCCAAAGTTGTGCCAGAGTTATGCCAGAGTTGTGCCAGAGTTTTGCCAGAGTTGTGCAAGAGTGGTGCGAGGGGTTTCAAAGAGTTGTGACAGAGTTGCACCAGATTGTTGCCAGATTTGTGCCCGATCTTTGCTGGAGTTGTGCCAGAGTTGTGCCAGAGTTGTGCCAGAGGTGTGCCAGAGTTGTGCCAGGGTTGTGCCAGAGATGTGCCAGAGTTGTGCCAGAGTTGTGCCAGAGTTTTGCCAGAGGAGTGCCAGAGTTATGCCAGAGTTCTGCCAGAGTTTTGCCAGAGGAGTGCCAGAGTTATGCCAGAGTTCTGCCAGAGTTTTGCCAGAGGAGTGCCAGAGTTATGCCAGAGTTCTGCCAGAGTTTTGCCAGAGGAGTGCCAGAGTTATGCCAGAGTTCTGCCAGAGTTTTGCCAGAGGAGTGCCAGAGTTATGCCAGAGTTCTGCCAGAGTTTTGCCAGAGGAGTGCCAGAGTTATGCCAGAGTTCTGCCAGAGTTTTGCCAGAGGAGTGCCAGAGTTATGCCAGAGTTCTGCCAGAGTTTTGCCAGAGGAGTGCCAGAGTTATGCCAGAGTTCTGCCAGAGTTTTGCCAGAGGAGTGCCAGAGTTATGCCAGAGGTGTGCCAGAGTTTCGCCAGTGTTGTGCCAGAGTTGTGCCGGAGTTGTGCCAAAGTTGTCCCAAAGTTGTGCCAGAGTTGTGCCAGAGTTATGCCAGAGTTCTGCTAGGCGTGTGCCAGAGTTGTGCCAGAGTTGTGCCAGAGTTGTGCCAGAGGTTTGCCATAATTGGGCCAGATTTGTGCCAAAGCTGTGCCAGTGTTGTGCCACAGATGTGCTGGAATTATGCCACAGTTGTGCCAAAGTTGTGCCAGAGTTGTACCAGAGTTGTGCCAGAGTTGTGCCAGAGTTGTGCCAGAGTTGTGCCAGATCTGTGCCAGAGTCCTGAAAGAGTTGTGACATACTTGTACCAGATGTTTACCAGAGTTGTGCCAGATTACAATCCCAATCCCAATCGCAATCCCAATCCCAATCCCAATCGCAATCCCAGTCCCAATCCCAATTGCAGTCCCAAACCCAATTCCAGTCCCAATCCCAATCCCAGTTCCAATCCCAAACCCCATCCCAAACCCATTCCCAATCCCAATCCCAATCCCAATCCCAATCCCAATCCCAATCCCAATCCCAATCCCAATCCAA
>SZWC01008422.1:97723-117309 GCA_023375785.1 Penium margaritaceum | reverse complement strand
TGTGTGTGTGTGTGTGTGTGTTTGTGTGTGTGTGTGTGTGTGTGTGTGTGTATATGTGTGTGTATGTGTGTGTGTATTTCTATGTATTATATATGTGTATGTATGTGTATGTTTGTATGTGTACATGTGTATGTGGCCAACTGCACTGATCTCTGATGTTCTCCTTTTGAAGGTTAAGACAACTTCGACCACCTTCTAGAATGGTTGACAAAGCATCGCAAACAGTATTGATGTTTTGATTTTTTTGGTTGACTTATTGACGTCACTAGACTTTCACAACCCCGCGCCTTGATATTCTCAAAGCCCCTTGACTCATCGCCAGAGTTTTGCAAAGCGACCACTAATGACGAGACATCGCACACATCGCTTGGCTCAAATGCTGCAGGCCCAATATTTGCCTCATTGTGATCCTCGTCATTGTATGTATGGGTTGGACTTGTTCGACAATTGTCATCAAAATACACCTAGTGCCAAGTACAGATCATCCTTTTTCCCCGGTTTCTTGATTCTTCTACTGCTTGGAACCTCATCTTTGTGTACCACATATGTCTTCTCGGCGTAACACATTGGCATCATTGTGTTTTGTAAACACAATATCCCGGATATACTTGCGGACAAATTGGTGTGACAATCGTTTTCCTTGCTGTAACAGCTGTGGGCTGCTTTGCAACTTAGTTTAGAACCCAAAACGTAGGCCCTCAGAAAGTGTAGTCCAAGGAGGATGGGCAAATGATCGCCTCAGCCATCTTGGCTGAGACAAACCGTGCCACAAACAGACGTATTCGTCATCGGGAATTTTTCAAACATGCATCCCAAAAGCCTATCATTCCACATGGCACAGCCACGTGGGAAAATGACCCAAGCACCAAGCTAAGAGTGGAGGAGGAGTGACGCGATGGATTTTGCCTTAAATCCAACCAAAGATTCCAGGCTTGAGTCAAAGCGGACTCTAGCCCAATGTATGTTTCCGGGCTTTGGGCTCCTCAAAACTTGAGCCTCGAGTACCCAACGTACCTGATAAATGTTTAACAATCATTTTTAATCTTAAAAATGGTCTGCTGGCTACATTCCTCCCCCTTTGCTTCATACCATCCTGGTTCATCTCTGCTGAAGGAGGCTTGATCATCGCGTACTTCATGATACAAACCATGCAACAAAAAGATCAAAGAAGATCACACGTGTGAACTCTTTCAAGCTGCAACATGGTTGCGTCACGTTCACGCACAATCAACCACACAGCTGTGGTTTTTGTGATTATGGTCTTTTACGTACAACATCCAGTGTTGATTGCGTGATCCCTTGGCTTTTGCCAAGATGAGACACGTACAATCCTTGTACATTTTTCACAAGTGTTGGTGTGTCTTTGCCAAGAACTCATCATACATGTGTATCGATGGCATAGTCAATGCCTTTTGGGACGTACATTTTCAATAATGTCTGGACGGTTTGGACGATGATATGTAGAATGAATTCTCCCACATTCCGTGTGGTACGTGTACAACAAGCTGTTGTGGTGATGCCTCCGCCCCCTTTGCAAGGAGCTTCCATGGGACCAATTAGCCAGACGTCCCCGCAAAAACTGTCCAGGTCCACACAACACTTCCCATTTCTTTCAGACATGATCTCTTCCAAAGTGTTGCTGCCGAGATGGTACCTTCCCACAACATTATCAATACATGCAATCCAAGATCCAAAAATCAGTCCTCTCGTTTTACAGCCACGTGTTCATGAGCATGCATAGGTCTACCAGACCTCTTTCAGTACCTGTGGATTGGTTGGCTGAACTCAACCAAGCTCCACCAAGCCCATGCAACTTGCATGCTAGCTTTTTCTTAGGGTTGGGATGCACCAAGGTCCTAAGACATGGTTGCTAAGCACACTTGTTTTTCCTCTCAAAGATTGCACTCATCATTGAAGGAGGCGGCATTGGTCGTCTGGCATGCGAAATCTTTATCAACTTCAGTTATTAGGAAGCAACAATGCTCCAACC
This sequence comes from Penium margaritaceum, assembly GCA_023375785.1. Taxonomy (NCBI): domain Eukaryota; kingdom Viridiplantae; phylum Streptophyta; class Zygnematophyceae; order Desmidiales; family Peniaceae; genus Penium; species Penium margaritaceum. Next base: position 115,319 of record SZWC01008422.1, on the reverse strand, counting down.
TGGATGATCTTGGTTTCAACTATTGTCCCCTTATCTTTGACTGAAATGGGTACTGTAGGCTGCCGCTCACGTCCCTGTCAAACGTACACTGCTTTTGAACTAGGTTGGCTGAGTTAACTGATCTCAATGACCATGGACTCTATCCACAAACAAAGTGTTCATCATGTGCTATTCACGAAACGGGTGTACCATGGTTACAATCATTGCGGTACAAGTGGGAGGAACACCTTTCGGGTCTCAATTCCATGTGATTGTGATTGAACACTTTCGAATCACATCCGGTAATCTTGGAACAACTATTTCCTAAATCATTTAGCGATTCTGTGATCGCGTCCAAGGGTCCCATTCAAGAACCAGTCGATGGATTGTGCTTGCCAAGTTGCAAAAATCGATGTTGTTTCAATGTCTTCAATCAATGTTCATTCGATACTTCTACTCAATAGAGTATTGTTTATGTACCTTATCCAAGATACTTGTAGAGGGTATTATCCTTATTGAAGACATCTGACAAACCATCACAATCCTGGATATCACTGCAAGGACATCCAAAAATGTATTGTACTTGAATTTGGCAATGTACATCTTGTACACCATCCCCAAAATCAAGGGACTTGAGTCACTCCATCATGAACTTTCGGATCAGTGAAGCATGGCTTGACTACACCATACTCATTATGATCTCTCCAGAGATCGGTTTTATTCCAACAAATCGGATGTTGGATCTATTGTGCACATCAATTCTTCATAGGCAGTGCTATACCATATCTTTGGCATGATCAGAATCCATATGCATGGTGTTTGAAGAGCGTGACATACACGACTAGTGTATTGTATCACGATGCCATCAACTCTCAAGTGTTTATCAAAGCATCAAGAGAATCTGATGAGGGAAATCGTTTCTCAAGGTCCATCTTGAAGAGTCCTTTCACATCAACATTTGGTTACGACGCACTGGTCATTGTTTTGTTTCAATGTTGATTATGACTCGTTAAGTGGTCGGTCGGACCACTGAGGTGTGGATGACTAACACACGATTAGCATACAGCTATTGCCTTCTAGGTCGTTTCCATAGTCATAAGCTTTAGACACAAAACATAGACCTTTTTCTGATCCCAACTACGTCGTAGTTGGTTTGTAAAAAGCTATGAGATCGTCATAATCCTGTCTCACTCCATTAGTAGAAAAGGAGTGATGCTCGTTTTCTCTGAAATGTACTTTTCATATAACTGTGGGTGAACTCATGTCACCGACATTGGTTCACGCACTTTTGTCTATCAATGTCCATGACATGTTCACCCATCAAGTGATGATGGACTGAAGGTGTCGCTGTTAAATTTATTCACATTTGACACTCATTTGATCTTGTCATACGCAAGAGAGTGACTCATGCACTCTTTGAGCACCACACTGCAGCGTCTTGAATGGTTGAGGACCCATCAAAGAGTCTTCGTCCCTCTTTGGTGCATTTACAACTCCCACAGACAATTATTCTTATGTTTTGAAGAGGGTTGTTGGTACACTCATGTACCTTTCTGTCGTCGGGTACCACGATTTGTATCCATCACTCACTAGTTGATATGATGTCAATGGTTTCTCCATTGAATGTTTGTTCAAGGATGTCGTCCTTAGCACGTTCAATCACGGACCGATGTTTGCATTGGCCACGATTAATGATGTGCAGAACCTCCATAAGGTACCAATGCATCAAGCACACACTGTGTACAGGCGGCGCGATGGCAATCCTCGAGGATTGAAGTCGGCGTGCTAAAAAACCAGGTCTGCTGCACATCTCATGATATAGTCATGAGAAATCGCATTTGCCTTTGAAAACTGTAGCGCAATGGGACGTGTGACTGTCGTAGAACACGTCTTGTGCGCACCAAACCACTTTTTTGGTGAAATGGTGTCGCCAATTTTATCCAAAACCTCAGTTGACATTGTCAGCTTGTTCAATTGTCATAAAACTGTGTGATCATTCGTCCATCCAACATGTGCATAACTTGATGTCATGATCCATGCACCAACAGATAGTGGATAAGGTTTTGTGCATGTCGTGCACGTTTTTAACGCATGCCGTGTACCCAATATCACGTGGCTGAAGTACAACGGCATGAATCGTGTACCATGATCCATTGAAAAATGGGCTGTCTCCAGCACCTCCTATGGTCATGCAAACTGTGCATGTTTTAGAACTAGTGCTCAACCGACTGGACTTTTGTATTTCATCGCATCTATGGATACGGAGGAGTTTGTCCACCTTTAGCATGGTCCAAATTTGAGGAAATTGTCCTCGTCACACATGTAATTCATCCGTTAAAGTTTGTTTCATACTTCTTTTGGAAGTACCTTTCCATACTGCTATTGGCAGGGCAGAGTTTTAACCGTCACTGTTGGTGACGACCAAGTCCGCTGTGTTTTTGTTCTACCATTTGGGCATACATCTGATCACCTCAGCCATCCGTGATTGTTTCCGGACATGCCTGTCAATTCTCTATTTGAAGAATTCGTTAGCATGACCATCATTGATGTCGTCGAGATGGCTCACAAATGTCAGATGATGTTTTTTGGCGCTTCAAATAATGTGCTTGACGCACTTACTCGTAGAGCCACTCAGCGCGTGTTTTGTATGCGTCCATTCAGTGATCTACTGCAAGCTAGCACGATTACATAAAGCGTTGGCTAGTTCTTGCTACTGGATGCAAGGGGATGCGATCGGCGCCAATGTTATTGATGCAACCAGCATCGTATAACACGTGTTGTACCATCAACACTAGCATAGCTGGTCCAACCGGTACTCATGGCTTTAGTGCGTTCGGCACTCGCATATGTGGTACATTCAGCACCCATCAAAAAAGTGCAACCCGCAGCTTCTGTCAATCGTGCACTCGTATCAATGATTTCACAAACGCACTCATTGGCCAAGCATTCAACATCATGGTAACCGTGCATTCGGTGCTTGCGTGAATACTACGATTGCATTCTCCATGCTGGTCATGTTCCAAGTGCAACTGGCACTTGTCAATCAACCATCACGTGTGGATTTCCACCATTGCGTTTGTGTGTTGAGTGCGATCGGCACTCACGTTCTTGTTTTGTCAAAATCTATTCACAGATGACTTATCCTAGTATCCTTGGTGCAATTGACACCCACGTGGATACGCGATCGTGTTGACCATTCTTTGTTTTGGTCATATATCCATAGACCATTGAAAGTGCATTCGGCACTAGCATCACAGATGCTTTCAGCAATTGTAATTAAAGTACAATTGGCACTTTTTTAGTGGTGTGTTCGACACCGAAATTTTTTTTGCAACCAACACTTGTGCTCTTGCCTGTAGTGCAATTTGCACTTAGGTCAACGATGTGGGCGACGCCCGTGTAACTTTGCAATCGACACTCGTTTTGTGCAGACTACAAGTTTTGCATTGTTGCGGTAAGAAGATGAGTGATCGCAGCACTTCCGGTGCTTGCATAACTTTCACCGAGAATTCGTCTCGATGGACGGCACCATTGTGATATTTCAACATGGTGCACGCAACACCCGTGGTCTTGCACAAACAAAATTGTTAGCACATGTACAACCTGCATTGGCCATGTCGTGGCTTCTTCGCAGTGAACCCCTCTGAGTTTCCCCACAAACTACCCCACACTTTGAGGTTAATCCACAGAAATCTTGGCACTGTCGGTGCTAAACTGCACGGATTGAAGCGTTTCCAAGTCAATTCTGTTTAGGACACAGAAAAGTGTCAGTTTTCCTCCTTTTGTGGCCTGGGACCAACAATAAAAATGAAATCAGGACTCTTGATTTTTTTAAGAGCTTAACCAGAACTTTTACATTTTCACGTCAAACCCCTTGGTCAACTTGACTACAAACTCGGGTTCAACCACAAAAGTTGTCACCGTTCCAAACGGTTTTCAAAGGGGTCAGCATAGAATTCCTTACCTTCAGGTTTCACAAGATTGAGCATAGTCTTGGCACGTCGAGCGCCTTTCTATTGCTTGGTGCTTGGGAACTTCCAACGTCACCCATTGGCGTGTTGGAAAAATAATCGATTTCCCTCCTTCTCATTTTTTTAATGGACTGCAATATTTTTTACAGAACTTCTGAAATGTTATAGAGCTCAAACTGAAATGCATGCCTTATTTTGGTGCGGTCAAAACTGGGTTCAAACAGGGAAACTGCCTTTGTTCTAGTTGCCAAGTAGTAGATGCTGGGAAGAAAATATGTTGTCCTGAAACATTGTTCCCAGACTTTATCCTGCAACTTCTCGCAAGCCAACAACAAGCCCATCTGACTGCTCTACTTGCGTACGCCAGTGGGATGGTGGTAAGCACTCTTGCTTACTTGTTGCGGGAGTCATGCCCCCACCCAAGCGGACAGTCGAGGAGGCAGGAAGCCTCCTCCCCCTCTATTGTCCGCTTGTGGGGGTGGATTTGTCACTTTCGGGTGCCATGGGCGAAGAGAGGGGGGGTGACTCTGGCCTTATCTCTTCCCCTTAGGTGCTTTCAGTGCCCTAAGCAAGGTGGAGAGAGAGGCATGGGCCTCTCCTCCCCCTCGGCGCCGTCCACACCGTGAACGAGGGGGGGGAGGGGGAGAAGGGGGGCGACTAGCCCTCACCTCTCCCCCTTGGGCGCTGTTCGCGCCATGGACAAAGGGGAGGGGGAGGTAAGGGCCTCTCCTCCCCCTTGGCATCATCGATGTCATGAACGAGGGGGGGGGGGGGGGACTAGCCCTCACCTCTCCCCCTTGGGCGCTGTTCGCGCCATGGACAAAGGGGAGGGGGAGGTAAGGGCCTCTCCTCCCCGTTGGCATCATCGATGTCATGAACGAGGGGGGGGGGGGGGGACTAGCCCTCACCTCTCCCCCTTAGGCGATGTCAGCACAATAAACAAGGGGGGGGGAGGACGACTCACCCTCTCCTCATAACATGAGGGAAAATGGAGGGAGGACCGCCCTCTCCTTCCCTTTTATGAATTCGGCCCTCCTGCAAAGGGAGATAGGAGGGGGTGATTTCCCTCCTCTCCGCCGTCGGTCTTACATCCGTGGCCCTCCCCCGGAAGCTCTCCCGTTGTCACCGGTCGGGCACCCTTTGGTCTCCCAGCCATGGGGAAGCATTTTGCTCGATGTTTTTTTCTTTCTTTCTTCCTTGCGGTCGAGCTACTCTTGACACACAGCCTCGGCGCTCGGAGTCGGCGGCGTTTCTCGAGTCTTGCCAATCGGGCATTTCTTGACTCCCACCAATCGGGCGGGTTCCGTCTCCTACTTTGGTTCTGTCTCCATTCATTTCCAAGATCGACGGTTGATGTTTTCTTTCACACCAGTCGATGGACAGATGGAGACTAGAGCAAGGATTTTTTTTTCTTCGTGGAAGCTTGGCTCTCATGCCAATGTAAAAGACATGGGCTTTTTTGCGACTTACTTATGAACGCAAGATATTGGCCCTTAGAAAGTGTAGTCCAAGGAGGGTGGAAGCATGCTTACCTTAGCCATTTTGGCTCAGACAAACCGCGCCACAAATGGACGTAGTCATCATAGAGAATTATCACAAACATGCATCCTAAAAAGCTATCTTTCCAAATCGCACAACCACATGGGAACAGGACCCTAGTGCCAATCTAAGAGTGGAGGAGGAGTGACGCGATGGATTTTCCACCACTACACTCCTTTCACCTTAAAATCTAACCAAGGAATACTTTCCAGGCTACAGCCAAACCAGACTCTAGCCCAATATGTTTTACCAAGCTTTTGGCTCCTCAAAACGTGAGCCTCAAGAACCCAAAGTACCCGACCATTTTCAAGCCTTTAAATGGTTTGTACGCTACCCTTGACGTCCTTGTGAGAGGTGATAAGTCACCAAATGCTACTAGCATCCGAGCCTATCTAATTCCCTATCCACTGGATGAGAAATTGCTAGGAAGCTTCCTAATTTTGCTGCTACTGACGTGGCAACACTGTCCGGTCAACTGGAGCACAAGCAAGCAAGCAAGTGCAAGAAACAACAAGGGTCAAGCTAGGGAGACACGCAACGTCTCAAAAGCTCCAATAGCTTAGTAACTTAGAGAGAAATGACAACTGAAAAGCACACAGCATAAACAGCTGCCACGGCGCACGGCGGGTGACGCACACGACAGTGTCAGTTTGTCCTAAAATCGGCCAAAAATCATTGTTTTGGCCGTAACTCTACGCATAGGTATCCAAACGCAACGCCATCTGAACCTAGAGATGCAGAATCTCAAGCCGGACGCTACGACTGATCACATCCACAAGTCTGGCTTCAATTGGTGGACAGACAATACAAAACATGCAAATCAGGCTCGAGAGCTAGCCCACCGAGAATACTCTAGCGTCTGCAAAAAACCGAAAAGCACCCCAGCAAGCACCTAGGATGTCGTGGCAGCTGTTTGGCAACTGCTGGTGGGTGGAGCCACCACTTGTCAGTGCTTGGGTGCCAGCTGCATCCGCATCATGGATTTGCACGAGCATGGCCACAGCCAAGTGGTCACAGTAAGCTGTACAAAGAGACGGGGACGACTCACATCATAACACTCCCCTGTGACCCAATGGTACGCTTGTCCATACACGTGCAAAACTGACACAAGTGCACAACAAGATGCTCAACAGTCCATGCTCACACACCCCACTCTCAGTCACTCTCAGGCAAGGGGCGCAGCTTGACAGAACAAATGGCCACCATGAACTTTCCGCGCGCAAGTGCTTTGGTCAACAAGTTAGCCTGTTGCATGTCCGTGTCGACCCAGATGATGTAGATCACCTGTCACTCCACAAGATCATGTACTAAGTGATGCTCAACCCCAATGTGCTTCATGCGTGCATGAAACACACCAGAGTTCTGTACAATGACAAGGGTACTCTGGTTGTCACAACACAGAACGATACACGGCATCGACTGACGTAACTCACAAAACAGACGCTACAGCCACACTACCTCAGCAACCTCAGCCCCCCAAGCAACATACTCAACCTCTGATGAGCTACGTATAGTACAATCTTGCTTGCCTATGTGCCACGACACAATGGTGCCACCAAGCAGGAACACGTAGCATGTCCGACTGTGCCCATCAGGAATCCATGCCCAGTCACTGCCTGTATAGCCGTCGATTACCACCGAACACTGCTGTCAAAAGCAGAGTCCGAGGTACAGTGTGGACACCACGTACCACACCACTCGCACAGCCACACGAAGGGCTCTTGCCCGAGGACACTGTGAAAATTGTGCAAGGAGGTTAATGGCAAAGGCAATATCGGGTTGTGTGGTAGTTGCCATTACATCAAAGAGCGAATCAGGCGCAAGTCCAGGGTCACGTCCGTTGTCTCTGCCTGCTTTGTTGGATCATCCACCTTCAGAGCATCCTGCTCGTCAAGCGTGATAGGGGCTCATGCTGTGAGGAATGCACAAAGGAGATTAGTAAATCGCTCCCCCACAATGCGAGCATAACCCGCTTGATGCAACAAGAGTGTCGGTCGCAAAAGATCACGCACGATCTCCATCCCAAGAAACATAGACGCAGGACCAAGGTCTTTCATCTTGTTGTCAGCCTGAAGGACTGCCTTGGCCTTGTTTACGGCCTCCATCAAAGGAGACACAATCAGGAGGCCGTCCACATTAATCAAGATGGTGTTGAGGCTCTCAGCTGTCCGTCTGAGAAAGAGGGATGGGCCCGCGTCCTTGTGCCAGTGATCTCCAAGTTCCAGCACCTGGGTGACTGTTTCAAGGTGTACAAGGCCTTTTAGAAGCACCAGACCCTGTCACTGACCTTGAATCCAGGTGGCTGAACCATGTAGATTCCCTCCTCTAAGCTGCCATGGAGGAAAGCTTTGTTCACATCCATCTGGTGCAGATCCCAGCCATGGTGAGCAACAACCGCGAACAGAGCGGGAGCGGTGGTCATGCGACCAATAAGTGCAAAGGTGTTAGTGAAATCTATACCCTACAAGAGTTTATTGCTCGTCAAGCGAGCCTTGTAGTGATCCACTGTGCCATTAGGGTTCACCTCCTTGCGAAAGAACCACTTGGCTTGTAGAGCCTTCCGCCTAGGTGGGAGGTCGACAAGCTCGTAGACCCATGCTCACGGATGGCTCTCAGTTCATCTTCACAAGTAACACGCCACAAGTCTCCATCCAGGGCTACGAGTGCTTCCTTCAACGTTCTTGCATCAGACGCCTTCAAGTGAGAGCTCTGGATGGCTAAGACACATGCCGCCAGACTCGATCTGACCACGACAAGGTCGGCTTCGGCATCGCAAGCGACCAAGAACTCTTACAAGACCAACTCGTGGCCGACAAGACTTGCCGCATCCACCTCAGTGTAGTCTGCCTTGACACTCAGACCAAGGGCCTTTGTGCCAGGCTCGCCACTCTAATCAGTACGAGTCGGGCGTCTAGGCACTGAGTTAGCAGTCCGCTAAGCCCCAGAGGACACAGGTCGAAGATGACCACCGTGCTCGCGGGAGTAGCCCGATACAGAGGTGCTCACCTCACGCTACGGAGAAGGCTGTTGGGCTACAGCCGCAGATGAAATAGGTGCATGCAGAGGAGTGGGTGTGACAGAGGGGACTGACACTAGCACGAGATCAAGTGTGCCAGATGGGATTGATGCTCGTACAGGATCAGGTGTGCCAGAGGGGACTAACACTGCCACGAGATCAGATGTACCCGAAGGGTCTGACATCCGTATGGGATCAGGTGTGTCACAGGGGACTGACACTTGTAGGGGAACAAGTGTGCTAGAGGGGTCTGACACAGGCACGGGATCAGGTGTGCCAGAGGGGACTGATGAGGCTACTGGATCCACAGCCACAATGGTCAGATCGTCAACAGCCGGAGACCAGATCGCAGGTGAGGAGGCCCAGACGGACCCATCCATAGGACTAGACTCCCCCATCCGTCGGGAGGCCACAAAAGTAGGAACGGGGTTGGCGGCCAACAATAGAATGCTTGACAAGTTGCGGTAGGTGAGAGCCTCAAAGAAGAGAGAATCTAGAGACTCAACAATGTGATGGCGAGCAGGGTCCCAAAAGTGTTAGGCCTTTGACCGTGGGAAGATGCCGAGGAAGTTACACATGCATCCGTGAGGTGAGTCCTTGGACTTCCACTTGTCCTCGGTGTACCAGACGTAGGGGAGGGACTCCCAAACGCGGGCGAGACAAAGATCAGCACGAAGCTGAACCACAACTCATACCGCATGACATGGTCTAGAAGTGGACCATGCGGCAAGCGGTTCCAAACCCATGTCATGTCGGAGAAGCCCTCAAAGGCAAAGGACTCCAAAAGACCGCACTCAGATTGCATAAAGCGAATTGCATCCTCCATGGTGCGGTTCCAATGCTCAGACACACCAATTTGCCGTGGTGCAGCAGGCGCGGATATCTGGTGAAAGATATCGTGCTCACCAAAGTAGGCATCCGTCTTGCCTACAAACTCACCACCACGATCCGAGCGAAACATGTGTAGGGTGTGATGAGACTGAAGCACAGCCATCACAAGCCACAGGCGGACCGCCAGTGCGGTGTCGCTCTTGTGGCGGAGGCTATTCACCTATCCCATCCGGGTGAAGTCATCGGTCAAGGTGAGAACATATCGACCTTTATCAGAGAAGGACTCGACTGGGAGAGGACCGAGAAGGTCCGAGTGGACCAACTCTAGTGGGTGCAGTAACTCAAAGGAGGAATCAGGGTCAGAGCAGCGATGCATCTTACCCTGGATGCAAAAACAAGAATCTGTCTTGGGCGGCTTCTCAAAGGAAGCTGCATCAAGACCAAGGGCTGGCTGAGTTCAAATGAGCTTAGACACAGTGTCGAAGCTCACATGGCAAAAGCAAAAATGTCACAAGCGCTGGTGCTCATGGGAGAGAACACAAGTGAAAAACACGCACGTAAAAGAGGGAGGGGAAGAAGAAATAGAGGGAATGCAATGAGACACATGATAGAGGTCATCAACAACAAAGGCACGAAGCACGATGATACATGTGGCACGGTCAGTAGAGTGCTTAATAGTGAAAACCATCCTAGTGCATGCACGAATAGAGAGCAGGCTGAGCTCAAGAGTAGGGACAAAGAGCACATCATAAATGTACAAGGGGGCAGACAAACCATCAAAGCGCACAACCCAAGCTCCCTACACAGGCAACTGCTGACCAGACCCTGTGCGAACGGACCCAAAAGACGCAACGGGACCCAGTAAAATGAAGTCACTGTGAGGACAGTTCATGTGATGGGTGGCACCACAATCAATGATCCAGGTGCCCTCAGCTCACGACCAGTTGTCAACACTGAGCAACATGCCATAGAACACTCTACCTCCGCTGCACACTTAGCAGAGGACTCGAGACAACGACGAACAGCTCGGATCTATGACTCGTCAAGCTAGTCGGTACTATCAGGTCCATCCTCATTGCAAGCCAGCTGAGCTCAACTACAAGCATCATCACGGGCAACTGACGTAGGAAGACAAGCCGTCGCGTGACCACTTGGCTGTGACAATACAGTCGCACCTCCCTAAGTAGGAAATGCCAGCAGCTAATGAAGCTCTACGATCGTGCGATCCCAAGGGTCCATATCACTCCTGCCATCTGGTGCAACGGATGTGTCTACAGTTATCGTAGTCGCGACACGTCCCGTCCGTGTTTCACGCAAAAAAATCTGTGACGTGTGCCCTGCATGAAGGCCGTGCATCCAAGTCCATTCAAGGGGCTGCTCACACTCCGTGTAGCGCCCCCACAGTTCTAGCAGTGGACAGAACAGCCATTGTCATTACGCGTCAGCTGCTACTGCTGCTTTCCCTTCCCACGTCGCTTCTTCCCCTTCTTCCCTTGTACGACCGCTGCAATGTCCTGAGTATGGCCACTCGGGGTAGAGGAGGAGGAGGAGGAGGAGGAGGAGGAGGAGAGGAGGAGGAGGAGGAGGAGTGGTGGAGGTGGGACTGGTGAGTTGGGACAANCCCACAGTTCTAGCAGTGGACAGAACAGCCATTGTCATTACGCGTCAGCTGCTACTGCTGCTTTCCCTTCCCACGTCGCTTCTTCCCCTTCTTCCCTTGTACGACCGCTGCAATGTCCTGAGTATGGCCACTCGGGGTAGAGGAGGAGGAGGAGGAGGAGGAGGAGGAGGAGGAGGAGAGGAGGAGGAGGAGGAGGAGTGGTGGAGGTGGGACTGGTGAGTTGGGACAAAGGCGTAGGAGGGGTCGCAATCGCTGCAGCAACAAGTGGACTCTACTGATGGGCGATGGCAGCCTCATGAGCTGATGTGGCCAAGAGGAATCAGCGATGGGCCCAATGAAGCAGTTGGAGTGACTTCGACAACTCAGAGAGAGCCACACAGTCGAAGGCCATAAAGATCTTCACATGGTCGAAGTGCGCCCCATCATGATGGTGTCCAGAGCCCAAAACTGTGTCCCACCACCAGTCCCAATGCGCGTGTAAAGGCGCATCGTGCACCTCGAGTAGTCAGCTACAAGCTCTGTGGGACCCTGATGGAGGGATTGAAATTCACCTAGTCAGGCCGCCCTCGTAGCATGGGTCTCCGCAGTAGGAAGTGTCAAGGGCAGCTCCAAGCCTTGGCGCGGATCTGCTCCAGTCTTGGTCTCGCTCCCACCCATAAAGGGGCAAAATTCGACTGCAGTTTCCTGTGGCATGGCGTAGAAAAGACCGCGCATCGCTCTCACTGTTGTCTGGACCTGGTGAGCGTCGCGAGTCTGGTACTGGCTGTGGTGGTAAGGCCAGATGCCCTCACAATCGGCCCACACCTGAAACAAGGTCTCCCAGTAATCGAATCCCTTCTCGCTATCGTAACAGGGTGGAGGTGTCTCAAAGTCCTCAGGGCGACCTCAGGCTCAAGAGATGGTGGACAGGGTATAAGGAGACCACCAGTGAGCAAAACACCACCAAAAGTGAATGCCACTGAACGACGTGCCTGATCCTAACGGTGAGAAGGTGGCGGGGTAAGAGGCTGTGACCCCGGACATAGCTCACAAATACACTCCTCAAGGACACGAATCTTGTCCTTGTGTGTGTCATACTCTATCGCCTCCTCATCCCAGTTTTCAACCTGTGATGAGGGGTGCTAAGGCCGCGACGCTGTGTACGATATAGACTACTAAACAGATGGTGCAGCTCCACTAGATCCTCCTAGTGGCTACTGTGAAGCCCATGAACAACCCCATAGTAGCTCGGTAATCTCTTGCTACGTGTCCCTTTGCCGTTGCTGCTACCGGCGTATCTCATCATGCGTCCGACGAAGCTCATCAATCGCGAGTGGCTACGACCGTGGAGTCATGATGCTCGAAGAGGAGGAAGAGGAGGGTTCTCCGAGGCCTTTGCCTTTGTCACGCATTGCTACCATCGAAGTGCTGAGTATGGGGCTGAATGTCAAAAACGCCTCGAACAAGAAACTGACAACGTTTCTTGAGGAGTTCAAAAGTCAAGCAAAAATGAAGTTTTGAACCCGAAATTGTGATGTCAGCACAAGTGATGATGATGTCAGCGTTCTTTACGCCAACAGAAAAAACGCTAGCCTTTTTACGCTGGTGTGTTTTATGGCAACGCTCTCTTTTTTTTTAAGGACGCGGACCCGGCATGACGGGTGGAATTGACCGCGTCACCCCCCTACTCACAGTTGCGCAGGGGCTATGTAGACTTACATAGCCATTGCTTAGGGCCGCGCAAGTTCTTGCAACTGCGCAATCAGTGCTGCACGAGCCCGCTGTTGCTACTGCGGCGGGGCTGCCGCTTCTGCTGCGGCGGGGCTGTTGCTACTATGGCTGCTGCCACTACTCTTGTGCTGTTGTAGCTGTTGCCCCTACCGCTATTGGCGATGTTGCCACAGCAGCTGCAATGCCATTGCTGCGCTGTTGTTGCTTTGGCGACCGTTGGTACTCACTACTGCTCATGCCGCCACTACTGCAAGCTGTTGCCATTGCTATGCACTGCCACTGCTTGCAAATGCCACCGCGAGCTGCTGTGGCGAGCTGCTTCTCCCTTTTTTTGTACAGGTTGGTAGCCATAGACGATTGCTGCTGCCACCTGGTACCGCTACTGCCGCAAAGTGTGGATGTTGGAGCTTGTCACTGCCGCAGCTACTCTAGCTACGATGGTGGCGATTGTGTGGTGACGTCGTTGCTGCTAATGTCGGCTGCGACGGGTCCCGGTATTCGGCAGCTGCGATCACTCTCACTATTGCTACCAGTGCTTTGTCTCTGTGGCGCAGCCTAACGAGAGAGGTCTCGCTGCTTTAATACCATGAGAAACTGCTGGGAAGGTTCCTAACCTTGTTGTTGCTGATGTGGTGACACTGTTCAGTTTGTTGGCGCACTTGCAAGCAAGCAAGTGCAAGAAACAACAAGGGCCAAGCTAGAGAGATGCTCAAAGTCTCATAAACTCCAATACCTTACTAGAACAAAGATGAATGATAGCTGACAAGTACACAACATAAAGGGCTGCCGCGGCGCAGGGTGGGTTACGCACGTGACGGTGTCAGTTTGTCCTAAAACGAGCCCAAAACCAATGCTTTGGCAAATAATCTGTGCACATGCATCCAAACGCAACACCGTCTAAACGGAGAGATGCAAAATCTTGAGCCGGACGCTACGATTGGTTACACGCACTAGTCCGGCATACATTGGTGGATAGAAAATGCAAAACATGAAAATCAGGCTCGAGAGCCAATCCACTCAGAAACACTCTTGCGTCTGGAGAAAAACCGGCAAAGCACCCCGGCAAGCACGCACGATGTCGTGGCAGTTGTTTGGCAGCTGTTGGTGGGTGGAGCCACCACTCTTCGGTGCTTCAGCGCCACCTGTGCTGGCATCACGGATTTGCACAAGCATCGACACGGCCGAGTGGTCGCAGTGAGACAGAAATGCTAGGCAGTAGGTTGGGGCAGCATCGTTGTTGATGCAGCGTGCGGGCTTCCACGCTAGTTGCTTAAGTCAGCTGCCCCCTCAGTCTGCTACCCTAGAGGCTAAGTCTAGAAGCTCTGGGTTTGTTACTCAGAAGTGCGCGCGCCAGTGTTAGCGCCAGAAAGCAATTGGAAACTGAAAGTAACTTATTAGCAATCAAGAATGAGATACAATGGGAGACTCCTCCAAGAACTAGCCTCCTCCTAGCTCTGTAGAGCTTGTTACTCAGTTCAACAGCCAATCAGAAAATAGCTCTATTTTCAGGCTGGCAGGTTTTCTTTGTGAGGCCTGCCAGATGACCGACAGCCCAAAACCCGGGCGTCGTCCGTTTTGCCTGAGAATTGGACCATACCATAATACCGACGCTGCGAACGCAGCCGTCCGGTCAGAAACAGCTAGAAAAAGATTACCAAGGAGTTATGACTGCCCGAACCCAGGCAGTGCCTATGATGGTCCAAGACGCCGAACAAGGCCATGCAACATGCAGCAAGGACCCTATGTAGAGCATGACGATGCAGACGCGATGTGACGCGCGGGACGTATGCAAACAGCAACTGCGGTGGCAGTGACCACCGGCAACATGACCGCCGAGGAGGCCTGCCGATGGAGCTGAGCACGTCGCCGGAGGGAGGAGGAGGGTCTTGCCTCCTCCTCCCGGAGGAGGAGGGTCTGCCGATGGAGTGTCGACCGGTTGGCTCCACCGGACGACACTCCATCAACGTCGAGTCTTGCCGTCAGTCATCTGCACGCCGATGTACACAAGCCGGGAGGCCACAACAGAGCAGAATGAGAGATGCGTAAAAAACCAACACTCCCCCACGACTCACAGGCGTAGTGCACATGGGCGGGCAGAGACACGGTCAACATCCAGACTCCCCCAGGGCACGCAGAGACGCAGGCAAAGACAGAGAGGGCAGCTCACAGACACACGCCGATTGAACTCACAACCTTCTTGAACGAGTCCCGTTTCACTGCCTTGGTCAAGAAGTCAGCCAGTTATCGTGCTGTCTCAACCCACACGATGCTGATGCTGCTCTCATGCAACAAGGAATGCACATAGTGATACTCAACATTGATGTCCTTTGTGCGTGTGTGATGCACGCCGTCATTGTCGGCGATGGCCATGGCACTCTCATTGTCACAATGCAAGATGATGGATGCGACAGACTGAAGCAACTCGGACAACAGACGATGCAACCACACACTCTCACACGCGCCCGAGCCAAGGGCCACGTACTCAGCCTCAGCAGTGCTGCGTGCAATGCACCCCTGCTTGCCACTGCGCTAGGACACAGCTGTGCCGCCGATCAGAAAGATCCAGCCCGTGCGACTCTTACCGTCTGGACTGCCGGCCCAGTCACTGTCGGTGTAGCCCATTGCGATGACGGACGGCTGGTGGCGGAACATGAGACCTCGCCAAGGGGTCGAGACGACATAGCGCAGTACTCCGATCGCGGCCTCGAAATGGAGTTGACGCGGCTCCTGAGAGAACTGGGCCGGGAGGTTGACGGCGAACGCGATGTCTGGATGCGTCCTCGTTGCCAGGAACATCACTGACCCGATGACACGCAGGTACGTGGTCACATCAACTGGCTCCCCCACAATAGCTCGGTCAAGACTCTTCAACTTCACCTGGCCATCGAGAGACATAGGTGAAGATGTGCTAGGCACGAGGGGCAGGTCCTCAGCGAAGCGAGTGGATAGGGTCTGCACATAGGCAGCCTGGTGGACGTGTAGGATGCCCTGGGAGCGATCATGCTCAAGTTCCATGTCCAAGAAGACTCGGGCAGACCCGAGATCCTTCATCTGGTAGGCGGCGTGCAGCAAGTCCTTGACACGCTGGATGGTGGCCGTGTCTGGCGACGCAATGAGGAGATCGTCGACATAGACTAGAACTGCGGCAAAGGTCTGACCTCGCTGGCTGACGAACAGAGCGGGGTCAGCGGTGTTGCGCTGGAGGCCGCCAGGGAGAAGCGTGCTGTTGATCTCCTGGTTCCAGCACCGAGGCAACTACTTCAAGCCATAGAGGGCCTTCCGTAGCCGCCAAACTCTCCCAGTGCCGTCGTCAAAGCCTGGGGGCTGCACCATGTAGAGCTCCTCACCCTCCAGTGAGCCATGGAGAAACGCGTTTCTCACATCCATCTGGTGCAGCTGCCACCCATGCTGGGCAACCATGCTGAAGAGCACCCGGCTAGTGGAGAACCGACCGACTGGGGCAAACATCTGGTCATAATCGACCCCAGGGACCTGAGCAAACCCCTTTGCTGTGAGGCGGGCCTTGTACTTGTCCAATGACCCGTCGAGCTTCCACTTGCACCGAAAGACCCACTTGGCACCAATGGCCTTCTGACCTGGAGGGAGTTCGACGAGGTCATACACGTGGTGCTGTCGAATAGCAGCGAGCTCCTCGGCACAAGCAGCATCCCAATGTGTGGCATCAGGAGAGGCTCGAGCCTCGCTTAGGGTGGCTGGGTCCTCCAGGCGTGCTGTGGACCGGACTGAGAGGGCGTGTGCATCACGAGCTCCAGGTGGGATGCGGGCGAGTGCAGCCATGACAGCATGCCAATGCTTGTGATCAAGCATGGCCTAGCCCGGTGCAGAGCCTGGGTGAAGGTCAGCGATGATGGCCGAAGTGGTCAGGCCGAGAGCCTTCGTGCCAGGGTCCCCACTCACGACCGTGGGAGTGGAGGAGACACGTGGAGCCACAGGGGGTCGAGGCACCACGGGACGCGGTGCGACGTTTTGCGCGCTCACTGTCGGCCGAGGTCGGAGGCTGCCGCCTGGACCACGTATGTAGCGCGGTCGGGCAGGAGATGGCACTGGGTCCGACGGGCCAACAGAGGCGGACGGGGCTACTGGCCCGGAGGAGCCGGCGGACGCGGCTGGGGATGCCGGCCCGGAGGGCCCAGCCGACGTGACTGGGGCTGTCGGCCAGGAGAGGCCAACGGACTTGAGTGGGGTTGCCGGCCTGGAGGGGCCAGCGGACGCGATTGGGGCTGCCGGCCCGAAGGGGCCAGCGGACTCGACGAGGGCAGCTGGCTCGGAGGTGCCGGCGGACGCGGCTGGAATTGCTGGTCCGGAGGGGCCAGCGGACGCAGCTGGGGCTGCCGGCCCGGAGGGGCCAGCGGACTCGACGGGGGCTGTCGGCCCGAAGGGGCTAGCAGAGTCAACGGGAACTCCTGGCCCAGAGGGGCCAGCGGACGCGGCTAGGACTGCTGGCTCGAGAGGGCCAGCGGACGCGACTGGGGCTGCCGTCTTAAGGGGATGGAGTGATGTGTCACCTGGAAGCGACAGGACGGAGGACGGACTCACCACTCCCCCATGCGACGGGAGGGATACGGACGAGCCGGAGCGGATGAGGTCGCGGGGAAACAGATCCTCAAAGAAGAGGGCATCGCGGGACTCGACGATGCAGTGTCAGGATGGGTCCCAGAAGCGCCAGGCCTTAGACTGACGAGACACACCGAGGAAGGTGCAGGGGCGTCCGTGGGGGGTGAGCTTGCCGCCCTGCTTCGGGGCGGGGTGCCACACAATGGCCACACAGCCCCAGTCGCGAGCCGGGCGGAGGTCAGCGCGCCGACCGCACCAGTGCTGGTATGGCGTGGACTGGCGGGGAAGGGGACCGTGGGGAATCCGGTTCCAGACCCAGGTCATGTAGGCCATGGCTTCAAAATAGAAGCCATC
>SZWC01008422.1:78590-89563 GCA_023375785.1 Penium margaritaceum | reverse complement strand
AGGATGAAGAGCGAGGGGTCTGCCTCACTCTGTACGTACCCTGCGCGAGTCAAAGTGCCAGTGATCTCCCGGTTCCAACACCGTGGAGACTGCTTGAGGCCGTACAAGGACTTGCGCAAGCGCCAGACCTTGTCACCGTCCTCAAATCCTAGTGGCTGAGCCACGTAGATCTCCTCATCCAGAGAGCCATGGAGGAACGCGTTGTTCACATCCATCTGGTGTAGTTCCCAGTCATGCTAAGCCACTACACCGAACAGAGCTCGACATGAGGTCATGCGACCGACAGGGGCAAAGGTGTCAGTGTAATCAACTCCCTCAATCTAAGCGAACCCCTTGAGGACCAAGCGGGCCTTGTAGCGTTCCAGTGAGCCATCCGGCTTCACTTTCTTGCAAAAGACCCACTTGACCTGAATCGCCTTCCTCCCAGGGGGAGGGTCGACCAGCTCGTAGACTCTGTGCTCTCGGATAGCGCGAAGCTCATCCTCGCACGTAGCTCGCCAGGCATCAGCAACCTGCGATGATAAAGCCTCCCTCAATGTGCCCGGGTCAGGTGCCATATAGGGGGAACTCTGCGTGGCAAGTGCACACGCCTCAGTGTCAGGCCTGACAGCCACGAGATCAGTTGCTGCGTCACAGGCGATATGGAACTCGTGAGTGACCAGGTCGTGCCCTATGGGACATGCTGGATGTACCTCTGAAAGCTCAGTGCGGACACTCAAGCCTAAGGCCTTTGTGCCTAGATCACCGCTCACGATGCTGCGAGAGGAACGCCTGGGTCCGGGACCTGACGCTCACTGAGCTCCGGAATCAAGTGGTCACAGGCGACCACCGGGCTCACGGGAGTAACCGAAGGTCAAGGGGCGCACCTTAGGCTCAGGAACAGGTACGACCACAGCTTCTGAGGGCTGAGACAAAGCAGCCGGAGATGCCGTGCGAGGAGATGCGAGTGTGGGGGACACAGAGCTAGGGGTGACAACAGGCAAGGCTGGCCCGGACACAAAGACAAGAGTGTCAGCCGACGTAGGGACAGGAGTGGGCTTGATTGGGTCAGACGCCGGAGTAGGGGTGCCAGTAGACACAGGTGGTGATGCAGGGGGAGGCGTGAGAGCAGCGGTACCTGTGGGGTGTGAAACAGGCTAAACAAGTGGGATCTCTGGACCAACGGTAATGATAGCCGGATCATCAAGTGCTGGAGACCGAGAGGGGACTCGAGCGGACACATCAGCCTGACGAGGAATGGTCGCTGGCGAAGAAGTCTCCCCCATCCGCCAAGGACCCTCACAGGAAGGGACATGGGCTGCAGAGAGGGCTGTGATAGAATTCAGATCACGATACGTGAGTTACTCGACAAACAGCGCGTCACGGGACTCAATGACACGACGGCGAGTGGGGTCCCAAGAGCGCCAGGCCTTCGACCGCGGGGAGATGCTGATGAAGGTACACAAGCGACCCCAAGGGGAGACCTTGGACCCCTGCTGGTCCTCGTCGTACCACACGGAGGCCAGGGATCCCCAGACGCGAGCGAGACGAAGGTCAGCACGGTGGCCAAACCAGAGCTCGTATGGTGTAACATGATCCGGAAGTGGACCATGCGGGAGGCGGTTCCAGACCCAAGTCATGTAGGCAAAGCCCTCAAAGGAGAACGACTCTGGGAGACCGCACTCGGACCGCATGGCGTGGACCGCATCCTCCATGGTGTAGTTCTAGCGCTCAGATACACCGTTCTGCTGTGGGGTAGCAGGGGCGGAGACCTGGTGAAAAATGCTGTGCTCAACAAAGAAGGAGTCCATCTCACCGAGGAACTCCCCGCCGCGATCCGAGCGAAAGGTATGTAGCGTGTGGCGAGACTGACCCTCAGCCATCACGAGCCATAGCCAAACCGCAAGAGCGGCGTCGCTCTTCTGATGCATACTGTAAATCCACCGCATCCGGGTGAAGTCATCAGTTAGCGTCAAAACATACCGTCCCCTCTCGGACAGGGACTTGACCGGGAGAGGATCGAGCAGGTCCGAGTGGACCAACTCGAGGGGCCTCAGCGCTCGGGAACGTGACTCAAGATAAGTGCACCGGTGCATCTTTCCCTGAGCGCAAAAAAGGACAGTCGGTCTTGGGTGGCTTCTTGAAAGAAGCCACGTCAAGACCAAGAGCAGGCTGTGTCTGGATGAGTTTCGACACAGTGTCGGACTCCACGTGACACAGATGTCAGTGAAGCAACCGCTGGTGTTCCGGGGATAGAACACCGGTGACAAAAATGCGACCAGAGGAGTAGGGAGAGCAAGGGAAGGAGGGCCGAGCAATGCAGTACAAATCATCTACGACAGAAGCACGCAGTACAATGCTACGGGTGTCCAGAGCAGTCACAGTCGCTGAATCAGCGATATGCTCAACGGAGAGACCCATCAGAGTGCAAGCATGTATAGACAGCAGACTGAGCTCAAGATCAGGCACAAACAGCACGTGAGAGAGATACAGGGGGCAAGATGGACCATCAACGCATACAACCCCAACGCCGTGGACCGGTAAGGACTGACCAGAGCCTGTACGAATAGAACGGAAAGTCGTGTCAGGACCAAGTACCACAAAGTCACTACGACGACACGTCATGTGGTGGGTAGCACCGGAATCGATGATCCAAGTGCCACCGGAGTCACGACTGGTGGACGTCATTGTAAAATGAGCAATGGAACACTCGGCATCAGAGGGACGCTGAGCCGTAAGTAAACGACCTACATCACGAAGGTGAGACTCATGAATCCAGTCAGTGCAATCAGGCCCAGCATCATCACATGCAGACTGTGCTCCTCCAACCGTGTCATCACGAGTCACGAGGACGGACGAACAAGCAGTCTGTGACCCACTCGACGATGACAACACACTCGCACCTCCTTGAAAGTGAGGCGCCAGAAGATGACTGAGCTTGGCGATGGTGCGATCACGTGGGTCGGGATCACTGCTGTTCGCTGGTGAGGACATAAGAACAGCTGTAGTCGTGGTCACCGCGCGTGCAGAGGAGTGTGCGCGCGACATGCCGGACGCGGTGCGAGCAGCATGGGCAGACTGAATTCCATGAGTGATGCGCTCCCAATCGAGCGGATGCTGGCACTCCGTGTAGCGATGGACACCTCCACGGTTGTAGCAGTGCACGGAACGGCCACTGCTACCACCGGATGACGGCTGCTGCTGACCCGATCCGCGCTTCCTATTCTTCTTCTTCCCCTGGGCAGCTGCTGCAACGCCCTGCGTCTGCGTCGGTGTAGATGGGGTAAAAGAAGAGGAGGAAGATGAGGTCGTGATGGAGGTGGATGAGGGTGACTACAGGAGGGAAGATGATGGTGATGCAAGAACTGTTGCAGTGAGGGAAGTCTCCTGATGCGCTACTGCTGCCTCGCGGGCCAATGTCACCTAGAGGAAGAGCTGATGCGCCCAAGGGAGGAGCTGCAGGGTGGCTGAGAAAGGCTCGAGAGCAGGGTCATTGTACCGTGTGCAGATGTTGCTGTAATCCAGGCGAACTCCGAGCATGATCGTCCGAAGTGCCCACAGCTGTGTGCCCCTTGAGGTCCCCAGACGCGTGTAAATACGCATGGCGCATTGCCAGTAATCCGCCGCAGGCTCCGCTGGTCCCTGACGGAGCGAGTGGAAAGCACGAATGTGTGACGCACGCGTGGCGTGCGTCTCTGCGGTCAGTAGGGACAATCCCAGCCTCCATGAGGATCAGCTCCGGTGCCTGTGCCAGCCTCGCCAAGGAAGGGGCGGAAGGCGACGACTGTCTCGCGTGGCATGGCATACAGAAGTCCTCGCATGGCGCGGGCTGTTGTCACCACCTGTGCTGGATCTGTGGACTAGTATGGGCTGTGGTAGAAAGGCCACACTCCCTCGGAAGTGGCCCACACCTGAAACAGGATCTCCCAGCAGTCAAATCCATTCTCGCTGATGGACCGTGGAGGTGGTGCCTCAAAGTCCTTTGGCTACCCCTCCGTGGGGAGGGCAACCGCAGGCTGAGGAGGACGAGAGACAGGGAAAACTCCTGGAAGGGGGTGATCACCGGGGAAGTCAAGTGACGATCGTATCGAGGACACGGGTGGAGGTCGGGTACCCGTCTGCAGTTGACGGAGGCGCTCCTGTAGAAGACGAATCTCCCGCTCCTGGGAGTCATCCTCGAAGCCTGGCATGAAGGGCTCGTCATCAAGGAGGTCCGCAGGTGGTGGAGAAACCACACCAGGACGTAAAGCAGACGGAGCACCTGTCACTGGCACCTGGGCCGAGTGCTAGGTGGAGGCCGCAACGCCGGCAGCTCCCTCAGAAATCCGCGAAGGAGTCGTGGTCTGAGCACGCAGAAGCTCAGTCAGCGTGCGGATCGCGTCAGTTTGCTCTCGCTACAGATAACGCATCTCCTCCTGCTGGCTGCGCAGGTCGGCAATGGCCTGCGAGCGAGGGCTCAACACCTCTGAAGAAGAGGAGGGATCACCTGGTCCCTTTTCCTTGTCGTCGGGCAAACTCATGTCGCCGCTCACTATGGGGCGACAGGTCAAGTTTGTTGGATTTCAAAACCGTCTGCGTTTCTCGAAGAGTTGAAACGCTGGCAACTTTTGACTTTCCAGCTGAAAATTTGGCTAAGTGTAATGCTGACGTCAGCAAGTGGTGCTCACGTCAGCACGACCTGATGACGTCAGCAGTCAACAATGCTGACGTCAGCTCATCCCCTCCTTTTTTTTCATTCTTGTCACGGTTCTGCGTGTGTGGGGTCGCTTCGCGGTGGTGCGCGGCAGCTCTGCGGAAGCTGCGCAGCAGCTTCTGCCCAGTTGCTGCTGTAGCTGTGCTGTCAGCTGCAGCAGCAGCTGCGTCGCTGCGTGTACAGCGGTGGCAGCAGCGGCTGCGTGGCTACTGCTGCTGCTGCACGCTGCGGTTGCTGCTGTGCGCTGCAGCTACTGCTGGCTGCCACGCGCTACAGCTGGTACTAGCCGCCGCACGCTGCTACTGCTACCGCTATTGCGCTGCTGCTGCCGTCGTGACTGCCGCTACTGCTGCTGTTCCGCTGCCGCTGCTGTGCTGCTGCTGCCGACACTGCTGCTGCGCTGCTGCTGCCGCCGTTGCTGCCACGTTGTTGCTGCGGCCGCTGCTACTACGCTGCTGCTACCGCTGCCTCTACTGCTATTGCTCTGCTGCTGCGGTGTGGGGGGGCGGCTGCACGCACTGCAGCCGCCACACACCTCTGCATGGCGGTACAGGCCGCTCCTGCTGCCTCTGCAGCTGCAATCTCACGTGGTGGGTGGAGTGCGTTGACGGCAACCGGCCGTCTCCAACGGGCCCCAGAAGCTCTGCTACAGCGGTGACTCTCACTGCTGTTGCTCTGCTGCGTCTCTGCTGCGTAGCTCAGTGAGAAGTGTCTCACTGCTCTGATACCATGAGAAAGTACGTAGAAGCTTCCTAGCAACACAGCCGCAGACCGGGCGTCAATGCCTGATCAGACGGTGACGACGATCACAGGCCGTACATACAACGGCAAGGGTTTGGCTAGGAGACACAAGACACGGTGTCAGAATGCTTCAATATAGCATATGCAGAGAGAGAGATGACAAATGACAGGTCCAAGGCATGAATACCTGCCGCGGCGCACGGCGGGTGTCGCACGCAGCAGTCCAAGAGCTGTCCTAAAACCGGCCCAAAACCACTGTTTTGGCCGTAACTCTGCGCACACATTTCAGAATGCTAGGCCGTCTGAACCTAGACGTGCAGAATCAAAAGACGGACGCTACGACTGGTCAGATGCATGCATCCATTGACTGACAGTGAGCATACAATGCAAAAACATACAGATAGGCCTCATGGCCAGTCCGCCGAAAGACGCCTGCAAGACGTATAAGACGTAGGAAAGAGTCCCGGTGGCATCTGGGGCTCTGGAACAGTGGTCGGTCAGCTCCAAGCGGGTAGTCCGCCGCCTGTCGTCGTGCCGGTGTCACCAGGGCCGCCTGCCTCAGGGATCTGCACAAGTATGGACACGGCCGAATGGTCATAGTTAACTGTACAGGAACGGCACAAAGCACAATAGCAGCAAGGACTCTATGTAGAGCATGACGATGCAGACACGATGTGACGCGTGGGACGTATGCAGACAGCAGCTACGGTGGCAGTGACCGCCGGCAAAACGACCGCTGAGGAGGCCTGCCGATGGAGCTGAGTACGTCGCCAGAGAGAGGAGGCTCCAGCGAATTGCGAGTAGACCTCAGAGTGCATCGGCTCCACCGGACGACACTCCATCAGCGTCGAGTTTTGTAGTCAGTCATGTGCACACCGATGTAGAGAAGCCGGGAGGCCACAGCAGAGCAGAATGAGAGATGCGTAAAAAACCAACACTTCAGTGCCATCTGTGTCGGCATCACGGATTTGCACAAGCATCGACACGGCCGAGTGGTCGCTGTGAGCAGTAAAAAAAAACGGGGACGGCTCACATCACAACACAGGAGACTCAAACTTGGCAAAGGTGTTTTAAGTTACAGGTAGAATTTGACGACGGGATGGCCACTTTGACGCTTAGGTGACTCTTGCCAAGTGTTTGTTCATGCTTCGGTGACGGCGCTCGACATCCAACTTCGATGATGATTTGATGGAAGGATGCATGTTTTCTTTTGTTTTCTAAGGTCATATACATGTTGGAACTGAAAATGAAGTCTTCATTTGTTCTTGAAGTTTGTATTTGTTTGGGTGGCATGAGAGGTGAAAGTTCACATTGTTGTGATGTTGTCAGTCATACACAGTTGTACAGTTGGTTGTGACCACTCGGCCGTGTCCATGCTCGTGCAGATCCCTGAGGCGGACCCAGCTGGAGACGGAGTCCCCTGAGGTGGTGCTCCACCCACTGGAGGCAGCCTGGTAGCCTACCTGGTGTACCAGAGGGTTGCCACGACCTACGGACTGCGTTTGGAGACCTTCAAGATTTTCTCGGTGGACAGCCCTGCCACTCTCCGGCTGCTGCCGGACATAGGTGTGTGACCAGTCGTTGTGTCCGTCTTTTTGTCTTGCATCCGTAGGATCAGACAGCGCCCCGTTTGGATGCCTGTGCGCAGAGTTATGGCCAAAACAGTGGTTTTGGGCCGGTTCAGGACCGACAGGTGCCGCCGAGTGCGCCACCCGCTGTGAGCCGCGGCGGCTATTTATGCTGTGGACCTGTCATTTGTCAACTCTCTCTGCACATTCACCAAAAAATGCAGCTTCTGAGACTTGTCTTGTCTCTCCTAGCCTGACCCTTGCTGTTCTCGCACCCGCTTGCATGCTAGTGAGTTAAGCTGACCGGTCTGTGCCTCCACGTCAGCAGCAGCATAGCTAGGAAGCTGTGGTGAAGCTTCTCACACATCAGGTCAAAGAATGGCGTTGACACGATTTCCATAGATTAATCCTATGGTCATTGCTAATCGTCACATCTCCGAAATGTAACTCAGAATAGTTTCTCGCCATGCCCTCATACCCTAATCTCCACCAAATCTAGTGGCCACTGGTCAGGTCCTCGCCTCGGACAAACTTGTTTTGTATCTGCCCTTTCTGGATGTATGGGAAAACAATTCAAAGATGTGGGAACAGAGGCTTTTTTCCCCTCCATGAAGGTCCCCCAGCGTAAGGTTCGACTCTCCAGGCGGACGACTTGCATGGCCCGCCGCACACCCATCAAAGCTCGTGACTGTTTTTGACGAGGTGATACTCGTGCCCCGTTCCGCAAGTGTATTGTTACGAAGAGTATTGAGCTATATGTGGCTCGTCATTACCACAAGACGTATTTCAATGGCATTTTTCCGTTTCCTGGTTTCGTTCCTCTTTCCTTCGCGAAAGTTGTCGTCGCGGCCTTGCTGACCCTCACTGTCGTGACGATGAGCGATATATCATTGTGTTGCCTGGAAACATGTTTCGATGTATTAATGTTGCTTCAGTTTAGTTGCTATGCTTGTTAGTTCTATCGTTCTTTGACGAAATTTGCCTTGAACGGCGTGGATGAACTCTTGCTTGCATTTCCGATCTGAAGTATGTTTCCTATGTTTAGTTTAAACAGACGTAGGACCCTCCCCAAACGTCGCGTTCACCGCACCGCCGTCGGCCTTTGTTCACCCGCATTCGCAATGCTATTCGAGTTGTGCTGTTGCGACGCTAACCATTTCGAAACCATCGGCGCACAGGCACAACCGCTGAGCACAACCATGTTTGAAAAACATGGCGTAAGAACAGACGGAAAAACTTCTTGTCTTGCAACATATTGTCAATTGCCATGAAGCAGTCTCGGGCCGAACGATCACGTAGTCGTGTTTTCGGAACGCGGTAAGGGACTGAGGATGATGGTTTCTTTTCGGCTGAAAAGGTTGGTGTGTGGCAGCCACCGTAATGTCATGCACGCCCATCCTTTTCCTGCGCATGCTGCGGTCGGACTCTCCGCTGGCTAGCCCACTAGTCGGCGACGTACGTTCAGGGAGGGGGGATACAGCGCTTCGCCATTACGACCGAGCCGGCGTTTGCGTGTCTCCGCAGTGCACACGGCCGCGGCGATTTGCGCTTGAACACGAGCGTGCACTTCGTCACGCGGTTTCCGCTGCTGCTGCGTCTGCTGTTGCTGCCACTGGTCCTGGCGCTGCTGCGGCTGCTGCTGCTCCTGCTAATGCTGCTGCTGCGGCCGCTTCTGTTGTCACTGCCGTTGCTGGTCTTGGACTTCAACCGGGCCGGACCGGCTAAATAGGTCCTCGGGCCCCATGTCGTCTCTCTGCGCTTGCTTGGCGCGGCAAATGCAGAGCAGATGAAGCGAGCACATGGCAGAAACCATGCGACAGAAGCGCGATTCGCTTCCCCGATGAAAGCTGCTGCGTCGAAGCAGCTTTAGCGTCTCAGGAGGCTGGCACTGGCTCTCCCTCGCTGTGTCCCTAGAGTTCACCTTTCCGAGAAGGAGGGCAAGGTGGTGGTGGGATCGCGGGGTCGTAGGGAAACACAAAGAAAGAGAGCACCTTTGTCCCTACTGTCTGCTTTTCTTCGGCATGGCCGCCGCCGACGCTGGGTTCAGCACCGCCAGCAGCGCCAACGGCGACGTGTTCTGGACCGACGACGAGGAGGCGGACACCATGACCGCCATCGCGCTCTCTCTGCAGTCCCTGCAGCAGGCCAGCCACTGTCCCGACGCCTCTGCCGCTGCCGCCGCCGCCGCTGTAGCTTCCGCCTTGAGCGGCAACCTCAGCACTGACCCCAGCGCCAGAGTCAGCGCTCACGCCCACGAAGCGGCAGGTATGCCCTCGAACGGAGCTGCTGTGTCCGCAGGCGAATCTCCCGCTGCAGCAGCCCGTTTTGGAAAAGCCAGCTTCGACAGAGAGCCGCCTCTGCTGGCGACGAATTGGCGAGCCATGCAGAGGGAGGAGGAAGATTGGGGGGAAGGGAGCAGCGGCGGCGGCGGCAGCAGCGGCGTGGATGCTGACCATGCAATTGCCGCAGCGCTGCAGGCGGAGGAGATGGAGCGCTTCGCCGCGATGCAGAGAGAGAATGCGGCAGCCCGGGGGGTGGCGGAGGCCGACCTAGTGGCGCTTGACGAGATGGTGGCAGCGTCGCTCGCTCAGTCGTGGGCGCTCGAGGGCCAGCAGCTGCAGCAGCAGCAGCAGAGCCTTTTGCAGACCGGGCAGGGCATGTTTGATTCCGCCGAGTTCAAGGAGAGGACGGGGTCCGCAAGTGCTGCTGCTGCCTCTGCCCCCCAAGTTGGACCAGCCGGCCACCAAGATTCCACGTTCGGTGGGAGCAGGGGCGGCGGAGGCGGCAGCAGCAGTAACAGCTGGTCGGGCCCGAGCCCGAGCAGCGGCGGCGGCAGTGGCAACGGTGGCGGTTCGTGGTCGGCCTACGAGCAAGGTTACGTGTACAGAGACGCGAGCTGGCAGGTGAACGCGCCGCTGATGCAGCAGTACGTGCCGGTGGAGTGCCCCATCTGCCTGGAGGAGGACGTGCCTCTGAGCTCCATGATCTTCCTCTCGGGCTGCCCGCACGGCTTCTGCCTCTCGTGCCTTGGCGGGCACGCGCGCACGTGCGTGGAGGCGCGCAGGCCCGTGGCGTGCCCCGAGCCTGGGTGCGGCGCGCCCCTCAGCAGCGACGACTGCGGGATGGTGCTGGACGGGGAGCAGTACGCGACTGCGCTGTGCGTGCTCGCCGAGCTGGCCATTGCGGAGGACGAGAAGTTCTTCTGCCCCTACCGCGAGTGCTCCGCGCTCATGGTGCTCGAGCCGCGGGGCGCCGCCGGGGGCGGTGCGGGCGTCGCGGGCGTTGGCGGCGGCGGCGGCGGCGAGGGAGGGGGAGGGACGTTAGCCGCGTGCGGGGCGTGCGGCCGAGCGGTGTGTGTGGCGTGCCGCGTGGTGTGGCACAAGGGCGCGACATGTGAGGAGTTCCAGGCCGCGCCAGAGGACGAGCGCGACCCAGAGGACTTCCAGCTCAAGGCGCTGGCGAGCGCAGCCAAGTGGAAGCGGTGCCCCAAGTGCCGCAGCGTCGTGGAGCGCGAGTCTGGGTGCCCGCACATGACCTGCAAGTGCGTGCGTTGCGTGGTGTTTGACCGGTCGGTGGAGGGACTGCTTGGAGGGCTTGTGGAAATGCGAGTGAGCGAGGAAGCGAGGGAATGATTGATAAGGGGGCAAGATTGCTGTGGATGAGATGGGTGTTGAGGGTGAGCAGAGGCACTCTCTTGCAGGTCTATGGGAGTGGAAAGCATTTCTCAGGCACAAACGAGGGCAAAAGCATTGCCGAGGTAGGTAGACGGCGGTGGTTCATAGCCAAAGCCGGAATCTGGGGAGGATGCGAGGGCAAGGAAAGAGCATGGATGTGGAGGTAAGCGTTCTTGCAGTTTCTCCCTCACTCGATCAAGCAGGAACACCTTCTGATGCAACTGCTTCTGTTGATTGGGCAGAAGCTGCTGCTGCTGTTGCTGTTGGCACTAAGGCCTGTGATATTCCTCTTCCTCCTCCTCCTCCTCCTCCTCCTCC
>SZWC01008422.1:0-69883 GCA_023375785.1 Penium margaritaceum | reverse complement strand
GACAGCCTTGGCCTCCTTCACGGCCTCCAGCGACGGAGACGCGATCAGAAGGTCATCAACATAGACCAGGTTGGCGGTAAACCGCTCGGGTGTCGGTGGGATGAAGAGTGAGGGGTCTACCTCGCTCTGTACGTATCCTGCGCAAGTCAAGGTGGCAGTGATCTCCAGGTTCCAACACCGTGGAGACTGCTTGAGGCCGTACAAGGACTTGCGCAAGCGCCAGACCTTGTCACCGTCCTCAAAGCCTGGTGGCTGAGCCACGTAGATCTCCTCATCCAAAGAGCCATGAAGGAACGCGTTGTTCACATCCATCTGGTGTAGTTCCCAGTCATGCTGAGCTACTACACCGAACAGAGCTCGAGCTGAGGTCATGCGGCCGACAGGGGCAAAGGTGTCAGTGTAATCAACTCCCTCAATCTGAGAGAACCCCTTGACGACCAAGCGGGCCTTGTAGCGTTCCAGTGAGCCATCCGGCTTCATTTTCTTGCGAAAGACCCACTTGACCTGAATGGCCTTCCTCCCAGGGGGAAGGTCGACCAACTCGTAGACTCCGTGCTCTCGGATAGCGCGAAGCTCATCCTCGCAAGCAGCTCGCCAGGCATCAGCATCCTGTGATGAGAAAGCCTCCCTCAATGTGCCCAGGTCCGGCGCCATAGAGGGGGAACTCTGCGTGGCAAGTGCACACGCCTCAGTGTCTGGCCTGACGGTCACGAGATCAGCTACTGCGTCACAGGTTATATGGAGCTCGCGAGTGACCAGGTCGTGCCCTATGGGGCACGCTGGGTGTACCTGTGAAAGCTCAGTGCGGACACTCATGCCTAAGGCCTTTGTGCCTGGATCACCGCTTGCGATGCTGCGAGTGGAACGTCTGGGTCCGGAACCCGACGCTCGCTGAGCTCCAGAATCCAGTGGTCGAAGGCGACCACCGGGCTCACGGGAGTAACCGGAGGTCAAGGGGCGCAACTCAGGCTCAGGAACAGGTACAACCACAGGGACAGGTACGACCACAGCTGGTGAGGGCTGCGACAACGCAATCGGAGATGCCGTGCGCGGAGATGCGTGTGTGGGGGACACTGAGCTGGGGATGACAGCGGGCAAGGCTGGCCCGGACACTGAGACAGGAGTGTCAGCCGACGTAGAGACAGGAGTGGGCTGGGCTGGGTCAGACGCCGGAACAGGGGTGCCAGTGGACACAGATGGTGATGCAGGAGGAGGCGTGGGAGCAGCGGTACCTGTGGGGTGCGAAGTAGGCTGGACAGGCAGGATCTCTGGACCAACGGCAATGATAGCCGGATCATCAAGTGCTGGAGACCTAGAGGGGACTCGAGCGGACACATCAGCCTGGCGAGAAATGGTTGTTGGCGAAGAGGTCTCCCCCATCCGCCGAGGACCCTCACAGGAAGGGATATGAGCTGCAGAGAGCGCTGTGATCGAAGTCAGATCACGGTATGTGAGTGACTAAAAAAACAGCGCGTCACGGGACTCAATGACACGACGGCGAGTGGGGTCCCAAAAGCGCCAGGCCTTCGACCGCGGGGAGACGCCGATGAAGGCACACAAGCGACCCCGAGGGGAGACCTTGGACCCCTGCTGGTCCTTGATATACCATACGGAGGCCAGGGATCCCCAGACGCGTGCGAGACGAAGATCGGCACGGTGGCCAAACCAGAGCTCGTACGGTGTAACATGATCCGGAAGCGGACCATGCGGGAGGCGGTTCCAAACCCAAGTCATGTAGGAAAAACCCTCAAATGCGAAGGACTCCGGGAGACCGCACTCAGACCGCATGGCGCGGACCGCATCCTCCATGGTGCGGTTCCAGCGCTGAGATACACCGTTCTGCTGTGGGGTAGCAGGAGCGGAGACCTGGTGAAAAATGCCGTGCTCAGCAAACAAGGAGTCCATCTCGCCGAGGAACTCGCCGCCGCGATCTGAGCAAAAGGTATGTAGCGTGTGGCGAGACTGACACTCAGCCATCATGAGCCAGGGCCAAACCGCAAGGGCGGCGTTGCTCTTCTGACGCAGACTGTAGACCCACCGCATCCGAGTGAAGTCATCAGTCAGGGTCAGAACATACCGGCCCCTCTCGGACAGTGACTCGACCGGGAGAGGATCGAGCAGGTCCGAGTGGACCAACTCGAGGGGCCTCAGCGCTCGGAAACGCGAATCAGGGTAAGTGCACCGGTGCATCTTACCCTGAGCGCAAAAAAGACAGTCGGTCTTGGGTGGCTTCTCGAAAGAAGCCACGTCAAGACCAAGAGCGGGTTGTGTCCGGATGAGCTTCGACACAGTGTCGCAGCCCACGTGACACAACCGTCGGTGAAGCAACCGCTGGTGTTCCGGGGATAGAACACCAGTGAAAAAAAACGCGACCAAAGGAGGAGGGAGAGCAAGGGGAGGAGGGCCGAGAAATGTGGTACAAATCATCTACGTCTGAAGCATGCAGGACAATGCTACGGGTGTCAAGAGTAGTCACAGTCGCTGAATCAGCGGTATGCTCAACAGAGAGACCCATCAGAGTGCAGGCACGCACAGACAGCAGACTGAGCTCAAGATCAGGCACAAACAGCACGTCAGAGAGATACAGGGGGCCAGACGGACCATCAAAGCATACAACCCCAACACCGTGAACCGGTAAGGACTGACCAGAACCTATACGAACAAAACGGACAGTCGTGACAGGACCAAGTACCACAAAGTCACTACGACGACACGTCATGTGGTGGGTGGCACCGGAATCAAAAATCCAAGTGCCACCGGAGTTACGACTAGTGGACGTCACTGTACAACAAGCAACGGAACACTCGGCATCAGAGGGACGCTGAGCCGCCAGTGAGAAGGAACGACGTACATCACGAAGGTGAGACTCATGAATCCAGTCAGTGCAGTCAGGCCCATCATCATCACATGCGGACTGTGCTCCCCCACACGTGTCATCACGAGTCACGAGGACGGACAAACAAGCAGTTTGTGACCCACTCGACGATGACAACACACTCGCACCTCGCTGAAAGCGAAGCGCCAGAAGATGACGAAGCTCGGCGATGGTGCGGTCACGTGGGTCTGGATCACTGCTGCTCGCCGGTGAGGATGTAGGAACAGCTGCAGTCGTAGTCACCACGCGTCCAGAGGAGTGTGCGGTCGACGTGCCAGACGCGGTGTGAGCAGCATGGGCAGCCTGAAGTCCGCGAGTGATGCACTCCCAATCGAGCGGCTGTTGGCACTCGGTGTAGCGATGGGCACCTCCACAGTTGTAGCAGTGCACGGAACGGCCACTGCTATCACTGGATGACGACTGCTGCTGACCCGATCCGCGCTTCCTATTCTTCTTCTTCCCCTGGGCAGTTGCTGCAACGCCCTGCGTCTGCGTGGGTGTAGACGGGGTCGAAGAAGAGGAGGAAGATGAGGTCGTGATGAAGGTAGGTGAGGGTGACTGCAGGAGGGAAGATGGTAGTGAGGCGAGGACAACTGCAGCGAGGGAAGTCTCCTGATGTGCTACTGCTGCCTCGCGGGCCGACGTCACCTGGAGGAAAAGCTGATGGGCCCAAGGGAGTAGCTGGAGGGTGGCTGAGAAAGGCTGAAGAGCAGCGTCGCTGTACCGCGTGAATATGTTGGTGTACTCCAGGCAAACTCCGAGCATGATCGTCCGAAGCGCCCACAGCTGTGTGCCCCCTGAGGTCCCCAGACGCGTGTAGATATGCATGGCGCGTCGCCAGTAATCTGCTGCAGGCTCCGCAGGTCCCTGACAGAGAGAGTGGAAGGCACGAATGTGTCACGCACGCGTGGCGTGCATCTCTGCGGCTAGTAGGGACAACACCAGATCCCAGCCTCCACGAGGATCAGCGCCGGTGCCTATTCCAGCCTCGCCGAGGAAGGGACGGAAGTCAAAGACAGTCTCGCGTGGCATGGCGTAGAGAAGCCCTCGCATGGCCCGGGCTGCTGTCAGCACCTGTGCTGGATCTGTAGACTAGTATGGGCTGTGGTAGTAAGGCCACACTCCCTCAGAAGTGGCCCACACCTGAAACAGGATCTCCCAGCAGTCGAATCCATCCTCGCTGATGTACCGTGGAGGTGGTGCCTCAAAGTCCTTTGGCTGCCGCTCCGTGGGGAGAGCAGCCGCACGCTGAGGAGGGCGAGAGATGGGAAAAACTCCTGGAAGGGGATAATCACCGGGGAAGTCAGGTGACGGTCGTATCGGGGACACGGGTGGAGGTTGGATACCCGTCTGCAGCTGACGGAGGCGCTCCTGTAGAAGAGGAATCTCCCGCTCTTGGGAGTCATCCTCGAAGCCTGGCATGAATGGCTCGTCATCAAGGAGGTCCGCAGGTGGTGGGGAAACCACACCAGGAGGTGAAGCAGGCGGGGCACCTGTCACGGGCACCTGAGCCGAGTGCTGGGTGGAGGCCGCAACGCCGGCAGCTCCCTCAGAAATCCACGGAGGAGCCGTGGACTGAGCGCGCAGGAGCNGGGGAAGTCAGGTGACGGTCGTATCGGGGACACGGGTGGAGGTTGGATACCCGTCTGCAGCTGACGGAGGCGCTCCTGTAGAAGAGGAATCTCCCGCTCTTGGGAGTCATCCTCGAAGCCTGGCATGAATGGCTCGTCATCAAGGAGGTCCGCAGGTGGTGGGGAAACCACACCAGGAGGTGAAGCAGGCGGGGCACCTGTCACGGGCACCTGAGCCGAGTGCTGGGTGGAGGCCGCAACGCTAGCAGCTCCCTCAGAAATCCGCGGAGAGGCCGTGGACTGAGCGCGCAGGAGCTCAGTCAGCGTGCGGATCGCGTCAGTCTGCTCTCGCTGCAGATGACACATCTCCTCTTGCTAGCTGCGCAGGTCCTCAATGGCCTGCGAGCAAGGGCTCAATACCCCTAAAGAAGAGGAGGAGGGATCACCTGGTCCCTTGTCCTTGTCGTCGGGCGAACTCATGTCGCCCCTCACTATGGGACGACAAGTCAAGTTTGTTGGATTTCAAAACCGTCTGCGTTTCTCGGGGAGTTGAAACACTGGCAACTTTTGACTTTTGGGTTGAAAGTTTGGCTTGGTGTAATGCTGACGTCAGCAAGTGGTTGCTGATGTCAGCACGACCTGATGACGTCAGCGACCAACAATGCTGACGTCAGCTCGCCTCCTTTTTTTTTCTCGTCACGGTTCTGCCACTGCGCGGTGGCGCGCGGCAGCTCCGCGGAAGCTGCGCAGCAGCTTCTGCCTAGCTGCTGCTACAGCTGTGCTGTCAGCTGCAGCAGCAGCTGCATAGCTGCGTGTGCAGCGGTGGCAGCAGCGGCTGCGCTGCTGCTGCTGCTGCTGCGCATGGCGGCTGCTGCTGCGCGCACCGCTGCTGCTGCGCGCTGCAGCTGCTGCTGGCTGCCGCCGCCGCGCGCTGCTGCTGGCCGCCGTCGCCGCGCGCTGCTGCTGCTGCCACTGCTGCGCTGCTGTTGCCGCCGCGACTGCCGCTGCTGCTGCTGTGCTGCTGCCGCTGCTGCGCTGCTGCTGCTGACGCCGCTGCTGCGCTGCTGCTGCCGCCGTTGCTGCCACGCTGCTGTGGCGGCCGCTGCTGCTGCACTGCTGCTGCGCTGCTGCCGCCGCCGCCTCTGTTGCTGCTACTCTGCTACTATGGCTGTGGGGGGAGTGGCGGCTGCACGCACCGCAGCCGCCGCACACCTCTGCGTGGCGGTACGCGCCGCTGCTGCTACCTCAGCAGCTGCGATCTCACGTGGTGGGTGCAATACGCGGACGGCGACCAGCCGTCTCCAACAGGTCCCAGAAGGTCTGCTGCAGCGGTGACTCACACTGCTGCAGCTCTGCTGCGTCTCTGTTGCGCAGCTCAGTGAGAACTGTCTCACTGCTCTGATACCATGAGAAAGTGCGTAGAAGCTTCCTAACAACACGGCCGCTGACCGGGCGTCAGTGCCTGGTCAGACGGTGACGACAGTCACAGGTCGTACACACAACGGCAAGGGTTTGGCTAGGAGACACAAGTCAAAGTGTCAGAATGCTTCAATATAGCATATGCAGAGAGAAATGACAACTGACAGGTCCAGGGCATAAATACCTGCCGCGGCGCACGGCGGGTGTCGCACGCGACAGTCCAAGAGCTGTCCTAAAACCGGCCCAAAACCACTGTTTTGGCCGTAACTCTGCGCACACGTGTCAAAATCCTACGCCGTCTAAACCTAGACGTACAGAATCAAAAGACGGATGCAGCGACTGGTCACATGCATGCATCCATCGACTGACAGCGAGTATACAATGCAAAAACATGCAAATGGGCCTCATGCCCAGTCCGCCAAAAGGCGCCTGCAAGACGTAGAAGGCACAGCAAGGAGTCCCGGTGACATCTGGGGCTCTGGAACAGTGGTCGGTCAGCTCCAGACGGGTAGTCCACCGCCTGTCGTCGCGCCGGTGTCACCAGGGCCGCCTGCCTCAGGGATCTGCACGAGTATGGGCACGGCCGAGTGGTCATAGTAAACTGTATAGGAACGGCACAAAGCACAAGAGCAACAAGCATCCTAGGCAGAGCATGACGATGCAGTTGCGAAGGGACGCGCTGGACGCATGCAAACAGCAACTACGGTGGCAGTGACCGCCGGCAGCACGACCGCCGAGGAGGCCTGCCGATGGAGCTAAGCACGTTGCCGGAGAGAGGAGAGAGGACCTCAGCGTGCGTCGGCTCCACCAGACGACACTCCACTAGCGTCGAGTCTCATCGTCAGTCATCTGCACGCCGATGTACACCAGCCGGGAGGAAACAACAGAGCACAATGAGAGATTCGCAAAAAATCAACACTCCCCCATGACTCACAGGCGTAGTGCACATGGGTGGACAGTGACACGGTCAACATCCAGACTCTCCCAGGGCAAGCAGAGACACGGGCAGGGATAAAGAGGGTAACTCACGGACGCACGCCGACTGAACTCACAGCCTTCTTGAACGAGTCCTGCTTCAGTGCCTTGGTCAGGAAGTCGGCAAGCTGCCGTGCTGTCTCAACCCACACGATGCAGATGCTACCGTCATGTAACAACAAATGCACATAGTGATACTCAACATTGATGTACTTCGTGCGTGTGTGATGCACGCCGTCATTGTCAGTGATGGCCATGGCACTCTCATTGTCACAATGCAGGGTGATGGATGTGACAGACTGACGCAACTCGGACAACAGACGATGCAACCACACACTCTCACACGCGCCTGAACCAAGGGCCACGTACTCAGCCTCAGCAGTGTTGCGTGCAATGCACCCCTGCTTGCCACTGCGCCAGGATACAGCTGTGCCGCCGACCAAAAAGATCCAGCCCGTGCGACTCTTAGCGTCTGGGCTGCCGGCCCAGTCACTGTCGGTGTAGCCCACTGCGACGACAGACGGCTGACGGCGGAACATGAGACATCGCCGAGGGGTCGAGACGACATAGCGCAACACTCGGATTGCGGCTTCGAAGTGGAGGTGACGCGGCTCCTGAGAGAACTGGGCCAGGAGGTTGACGGCAAACGCGATATCTGGACGCGTTGTCATCGCCAGGAACATTAGTGACCCGATGACACGCAGATACGCGGTCACGTCAGTTGGCTCCCCCATGACAGCTGGGTCAGGACTTTTCAGCTTCACCTGGCCATCGGGTGACATGGGAAAAGATGCGCTCGGCACGAGGGGTAGGTCCCCGGCGAAGCGAGTGGATAGGGTCTGCACATAGGCAGCCTCGTGAACGTGCAAGACGCCCTTTGAGCGATCATGCTCGAGCTCCATGCCCAGGAAGACTCAAGCGGACCCGAGATCCTTCATCTGGTAGGCAGTGTGCAGCAAGTCCTTGACACGCTGGATGGCGGCCGTGTCTGGTGACGCAATGAGGAGAGCTTCGACGTAGACCAGAACTGCGGCGAGGGTCTGACCCTATGGGCTGATGAACAGGGCGGGGTCAGCGGTGCTGCGTTGGAGGCCACCACGGAGAATCGTGTTGCTGATCTCCTGGTTCCAGCACCGAGGTGACTGCTTCAGGCCATAGAGGGCCTTCCGCAGCCGCCAAACTCTCCCAGTGCCGTCGTCAAAGCTCGGGGACTGCACCATGTAGAGCTCCTCACCCTCAAGTGAACCATGGAGGAACGCGTTGCTCACGTCCATCTGATGCAGCTCCCACCCATGCAAGGCAACCAGGCTAAGGAGTGCCCGGCTAGTGGAGAACCGACCGACTGGGGCGAAGATCTGGTCGTAATCGCCCCCAGGGACCTGAGCAAACCCCTTTGTAGTGAGGCAGGCCTTGTACTTGTCCAAGGACCCGTCAGGCTTCCACTTGCGCCGAAAGACCCACTTGGCACTGATGGTCTTCCGACCTGGAGGGAGGCCGACGAGGTCATACACGTGGTGCTGGCGGATGGGAGCGAGTTCCTCGGCGCAGGCAGCATTTCAATGTGTGGCCTCAGGAGAGGCTCGTGCCTCGCGCAAGGTGGCCGGGTCCTCTGGGCGTGCTGTGGGCCAGACTGAGAGGGCGTGTGCCTCACGAGCTCCAGGTGGGATCCGGGCGATTGTAGCCACGACAGCATGCCAGTGCTCGTGATGAAGCATGGCGTAGCCTAGTGCAGAGCCAGGATGAAGGTCTGCTATGATGGCCGAGGTGGTCAGGCCGAGAGCCTTTGTGCCAAGGTCCCCACTTACGACTGTGGGAGTGGAGGAGACACGTGGGGCCACAGGGAGTCGAGGCGCCACTGGACGCGGTGGGGCGGTGTGCGCGCTCACTGTCGGCCGAGGTCGGAGGCTGCCGCCTGGGCCACGTGTGTAGCGCGGTCAGGCAGAAGATGGTACTGGCTCCGACTAGCCAACGGAGGCGGACGGAGCTACTGGCTCGGAGGAGCCAGCGGACGCGACTGGGGCTGTCGGCCCGGAGGAGCCAGCGGACACGACAGGCTCTGCTGGCTCAGAGGGGCTAGCGGACGTGACTGGGGCTGCTGGCTCGGAAAGGTCAGCGGACATGACAGGCGCAGCTGGCTCAGAGGGGCCAGTGGACGCAGCTGGGATTGCTGGCCCGGAGGGGCCAGCGGACGTGACTGGGGTTGCCGACCTGGAGAGACCAGCGGACACGACAGGCACTGCTAGCCCAGAGGGGCCGGCGGACGCGGCTGGGATTGCTGGCCCGGAGGGGCCAGCGGACATGACACGCGCTGCTGGCTCAGAGGGGCCAGCGGACGCAACTGGGATTGCTGGCCCGGAGGGGCCATCGGACGCCACTGGGGCTGTTGGCCCGGGAGGGCCAGAGGACGCGATAGGCGCTAACGGCTCAGAGGGACGGAGTGATGTGTCACCCGGAGGCGACAGGACGGAGGACGGACTCACCACTCCCCCATGCGACGGGAGGGACACAGACGAGCCGGAGCGTATGAGGTCGCGGGGGAATAGATCCTCGAAGAACAGGGCATCGCGGGACTCGACGATGCAGTGTCGGGATGGATCCCACAAGCGCCAGGCCTTGAACTAACGAGACACACCGAGGAAGGTGCAGGGGCGTCCGCGGGGGGTAAGCTTGCCGCCCTGCTAGGGGGTGGGCAGCCACACAATGGCCACGCAGCCACATACGCGAGCTGGGCGGAGGTCAGCGCGTCGACCGCACCAGTACTGGTATGGCGTGGACTGGCGGGGAAGGGGACCATGGGGACCCCAGTTCCAAACCCAGGTCATGTAGGCCATGGCTTCAAAACAGAAGCCATCGGAGAGACCTGACTCGACCCGCATGGTGCGGACGGCATCGGCCATGGTGCGGTTCCACCGCTCGAACACGCCGTTCTGGGCGGGTGTGTAAGGCGCAGACGTCTCATGGTGGATCCCGCGGGAGGCGAGAAAGGTCGTGGCCTCACCCATGAACTCTCCGCCGCGATCGGAGCGAAAGCGACGGAGGGGGCGGCCACACTCGCGTTCCGCGAGGACGAGCCAGTCCTGAATGGCTCGGGCGACATCGCTCTTCTGTCGAAGGCAGAAGACCCAGCGGTAGCGAGAATAGTCATCCGTAAGGGTGAGGACATAGCGGCCATGCTCTCCGACGGACTCGGTGGGGAGAGGACCCATGACGTCCGAGTAGACAAGGCCAAGGGGGGCGGATGCAAGCGAGGAGGACAGGGGGTATGTGGACCGGTGCATCTTCCCCTGAGCGCAGTCAATGCACTCAGTGGGGCACAGGAGAGGGAAAGTCTCCGGGTCAAGGCCCTTAGCCGGCTGGGTGCGAAGCATGCTCTCTACGGTGGCAGAGTGGACGTGGCAAAGGCGGTGGTGCAAGAGGCGGGTGTGCTGAGGAGAAAGCGTACTGGTGACAAACACATGGCCTGTGGCGGCCGACAGGGAGGAGACGGGAGGAGAGGAGAAGAGGCGAGGAACATGCCACAGGTTGCCACGGGCGGTGGCGTGCAGGACAACAAGACCAGACGGACGCAACGACACAGTGCCAACACCACGCGAGTGCACAACATCCATGCTCATGCGGTCAAGGGCACTCACGGACAGGAGGCTGAGCTTGAGACCAGGGACGAAGAGGACATCGGTCAGAAAGACATCACCGGCAGGACCACGGAAACGAACGTTGCCAACACCACGGACGGGCAACACTTGTCCGGAGCCCGTCCGGACACCGGAGACATTGCCTACGGGACCGAGCATACTGAAGGCCTCACAAGAGGCCGTCATGTGATGCGTGGCCCCGGAGTCGATGATCCAGGTCTCAGCAGGGTCCTGGACCGGGGTCGCCAGATCGCCAACGGTCACATGGCAGCAGGCGAGGGACGCGGACGCAGTGGACGGAGGCGCGAAACGGGACTCCAAATTGTCAAGCCAAGCAATGTCGTCAAGGAGAGGTGTGGAGGAGGCCACTGGCGACAACCAGGCAGGAGAGGAAATGGGACACGACCGCAACTCAGTCTCTGTCATGCAGGGCTGGGCAGGAGGGTAGGAAGTGACGCAACTCGCACTTCCCTGGGGAGGAGGGCGAGGCAGGCCGAGCTGGAGCGCGATGAACTCCTCCAGCTGACGCTCACGGGAGGTGGGCCCGGGAGTGTAGACGGAGTGCGGAGTGACGGTGCCGGAGCCCGGGTAGTAGGGGAACTAAGCCGGCGTAGGGAGCGGAGGCGCTGACGGCTGCGGATGGTGCGGC
The DNA here is from genome assembly GCA_023375785.1 of Penium margaritaceum. Classification (NCBI taxonomy): domain Eukaryota; kingdom Viridiplantae; phylum Streptophyta; class Zygnematophyceae; order Desmidiales; family Peniaceae; genus Penium; species Penium margaritaceum. The sequence goes on along the minus strand of SZWC01008422.1, from coordinate 58,762 downwards.
GGCGGCGCCGGTGTCTGTGGGACTGGCGAGGCGACCAGAGTGGTGGAGCTGCTAGGTGAGGCCGAGGCGTCGGAGCTGACGACAGCGACGGCGGTGGAGGCGAGACGGCGCTCCCGCTGGCAATGCATGGTGGCGATGATGCGCGCCTCGTCGGCCGGTAGAGGGCACGTGTACCACCTGTGCCCAGGCTGGCAACAGTTGTGGCAGACCGAGCCACCACTGTCGGACCCGGTCAACGGCTGCGGCTGTTGCTGCTGCTGATCCTTGCCCTTCTTGCTCCAACACTTCTTCTTCCCCGTCGATGAAGAGCTTGCGGAGGAGCTGGCGGAGGAGGTGGCGGAGGAGCTGGCGAAGGTGGCCGCGGCGGGAGAGGCGATGGCCACGGAGGCGAGGGCTTCCGTGCGATGGAGCTGGGACTCCTGGCGAGCTTCCTGAATGCGGAGGAAGAGCTCGTATGCCCAGGACATGAGGGTACCTTGGGCTGCCATGGTGGACAGGACGTCCTGGGGGTAGTGCACGAAGACGTTTGCGTACGCGCTAGTTGCGCCGTGCTTGATGGTGAGGAGCGCGGACAGAGGGGGTGGAGCAGATGTGCCGAGACGACGTAGGATGCCCTCCGCCTGCTGCCACTAGGTAGTGACCACTAGGTAGTCTCCCCCATGTGCAGGGTGTTGAACTCCCGGAGCAGACGACTGATCTCACCGTCCCTGGATAGACAATGGGGTCTGGTGAGGACGTGCCATGCGGCTGCAGGGTCTGGTATGGCGCCGGCGGTTAAATCGCCGAGGAAAGGCTCTAGGGCCAAGGGGGAAGCAGGAGGGGTGACTGGGACAAGAGCACGGACGGTGCGTCCAGCGTCATACAACTGGTCGGCCTGGGTGGAGTCGTAAGGGAGGGTGTAGTATGCCCACAGGCCCTCACCATGCGCCCAGATCCGGAAGCTAAGCTCCCAGCTTCGGAACTGCTCGCCGGCCTGAAGCGGTGGCGGCGGGGTCTCGAAGTCCTTCTGCCTTTGGCCGGCACCCAGAGTGGGGCCAAGGACGGAAGTGATTGTCTGCTGCTGGCGCTCCGTCTACTGCTGTGCTAGATAGTACGTGGTAGCAGACACAGCTGGGCTGGCGTGCCCTGGAGGGACGAATGACGGTGGCACACTGGTGGTAGTCTGGGCGGCTACCGGCTGCAGTGCTGCAAGCTGCTGCGTCAAGGCGGCGAGCTGTTGCTGAAGAGCGGCGAGGGGGTCAGGATTGCCGCAGACGACACCAGTGGGCTACAGCTGCTGCAGCTACTGTTGTTGTTGCTGCTGCTACGGCGGCGGCGGCTGCTGCTACTACTGCTACTGCTGCTGCTGCTGCAGGCGCTGCAAGAAAGGAAGGGTAGGGGTCCCCGCAACAGAGGAGGACCCCTCCTTACTAGGGGTACCGGCCATGGTGTGGTGCCCCTTGTTTTTTTTTTTTGTTGCTTTGGCTGATGTCAGCAACAAGGGGTGGTGGGAGTTCTATCCACCCCTTGGGTTGCCTTCCCCCTTTCCTTTCTCCCCCCTTTTTTCACTCCTTTTTTGTGTGTTTTCTTTTGTTGATGACGTCAGTAGTGACGTCAGTAGAAGGGTGCTGACGTCAGCAGCGGCGAATGATGGGGCCGCCGCTGCTGCTGTTGGTGCTGATGCTGCTGTAGCCGCTGCTGCTCCTGCTACTGCTGCTGCTGCTGCTGCTGCTACTACAGCTGCTGCTGCTGTTGTTGTTGCTGCTGCTACTGTTGTAGCTGTTTGCTGTTGCTGTTGTTGTTTCTGCTACTACTGCTGCGGTTGCTGCAGCTGCTACTGTTGTTGCTGATGCTGCTGCAGTTGCAGCTGGAGCTATTGGTAGTACGAGCTGCAGCAGTTGCTGTGGCTTCTACTGCTGCAGTAGCGAGCTGCTGCAGCTCGCTGCTGCTGCTGAGCACTGCTGCACCTGTTGCGTGCTGCAGCAGCTGCTTGCTGCAGGTGTAGGCTGCTACAGCGAGCTACGGGGGTGGGGGATTTTTTTTGTTGTCTCTTTTTTTTTTCCTTGTCACAGTGGGCAGCAACCCGCTGTCTGCTGCAAGCAGCGGGCTGATGCTCGCCTAGCAGCAGCTAGCTGCTGCTTGCTAGCAGTAGCGGGCTGCTGCTCGCTCACTGCTCGCTCACTGCTCGCAGTGAGCGAGCAGCGGGCAGCAGTAGCCACGGCTGGCAGCTGCCAGCTGCTACTCGCTGCTGCTGCTATTGCAGCTAACAGCTGCTGCAGCTCGCTGTAGCAGCTGCTGCAGCCCACTGCTGCTGCTGCACACTGCTGTAGCTGCTGTGTGCTACGGCTGCTGTAGCTACTGCGTGCAACGGCTGCTGCCTGATGCTGCTGCGGGCTGCTGCAGCGGGCTGCTGCTGCGGGCTGCTGCTGTTGCTGCTGCTGTACGCTGTTGCTCCTACTGCTGCGAGCTGCTACTGTTGCGGGCTGCTGCTGCTGCTGCTGTGAGCTGCTGCTGCTGCGGGCTGCTGTGAGCTGCTGCTTCTCCCTGCTACTGGTGGTGGTGCCAGTTACTGCACCTGGGTGACGTTGCCGCGTGCGTCGTTGCCCACAGACGTCAGACGCCGCCTGCCGCTCACCTCCTCGCGTCATGCGTGGGGGTCAGTGCTGTCAGAAAAACTTCGGCAGCATTTCCCCTGGCCCAGTGGCCGTGGGAAAAAATCTGAGGCCGCCACCAGGAGGGTCAATGCTGTCGGAAAAAATCCGGCAGCATTTCCCCTGCACTGGCGCGTATGGAGGTCCGCCGGCGTTGTCTGGCACCTGTTCGCCAGTCTTCTGCTGCTGCTGCTACGCTCTGGCTCTGATACCAAAAAGGAAAACTATGCAGCAGGTTGGGGCAGCAGCGTTGTTGATGCAGCGTGCGGGCTTCCACGCTAGTTGCTTAAGTCAGCTGACCCCTCAGTCTGCTGCTCTAGAGTCTAAGTCTGGAAGCTCTGGGTTTGTTACTCAGAAACGCGCACGCCAGAGTTAGCGCCAGAAAGCAGCTGAAAACTGATAGTAACTGATTAGGAATCAAGAATAAACAGCAATGGGGGACCCCTCCAAGTTCTAGCACCCCCCCAGCTCTGTAGAGCTTGTTACTAAGTTCATCAGCCAATCAAAAAATAACTAATTTCAGGCTGGCAGGTTTTCTTGATGAGGCCTGCCAGACGGCCGACAGCCCAAAACCCGGGCGTCGTCCGTTTTGCCTGAAAACTGGACCATACCATAATACCGATGCTGCGAACGCAGCCGTGCTGTCAGAATCAGCTAGAAAAGCTCTAGCAAGGAGTTATGGCAGCCTGAACCCAGGCATTGCCCACGACGGTTTATGCTGCCGAATAGGGCCATGCAACACGCAACAAGCATCCTAGGTAGAGCATGACAATACAGATGCGATGGGATGCGCTGGACGTATGCAAACAGCAACTGCGGTGGCAGTGACCGCCGGCAGCACGACCGCCGAGGAGGCCTGCCGATGGAGCTGAGCAAGTCGCCAGAGAGAGGAGGCTCCAGCGAACTGCGAGAGGATCTCAGCGTGCGTCGGCTCCACCGGACGACACTCCACCAGCGTCGAGTCTCACCGTCAGTCATCTGCACGCCGATGTACACCAGCCGGGAGGAAACAACAGAGCACAATGAGAGATGCGCAAAAAATCAACAGACTCGACGCTGCTGGAGTGTCGTCCGGTGGAGCGGACACATGCTGAGGCCTACTCGCAGTTCGCTGGAGCCTCCTCCCTCCGGCCACCTGCTCAGCTCCATTGGCAAGCCTCCTCGGTGGTCGGGCTACCGGCAGTTACTGCCACCGCAGATGCTGTCTGCATGCTCCCTGCACTGGTACTGACTGTGCCATTGCGTCTGCACCATCATGCTCTACCTATGGTCCATGTCTCTTGCTGCGCGGCACTGTTTGGCATCCTGGACCGTCATAGGCACTGCCTGGGTTCGGGCATCCATAACTCTTTGCTGCTATTTTTCTAGCTCATTCTGACCGCATGACTGCGTTCACAACGTCGTTATAATGGTATGATCCAGTTTTCAGGCAGAACGGACGACGCCCGGGTTTTGGGCTGTCGGGAGTCTGGCACGGCTCACCGAGAAAACCCTGCCTGTCAAAAAATAGGTGGACTATTTTCTGATTGGCTGGTTAGCTGAGTAACTAATTCTACACTAGTGGGGTAGAGCTAGAACTTGGAGGGGTCTCCCATTGTTGCTGATTCTTCATTCATCATGAGTCACTTTCAGTTTTCAGATGCTTTCTGGCGCTAACTCTGGCGCGCTCGTTTCTGAGAATCAAACCCAGAGCTTCCAGACTTAGACTCTAGAGCACCAGACTGGGGGGACAGCAGACACAAGCAACGAGCGTGGAAGCCCACATGGTACATCAACGCTCCTGCCGCAACCTGCTGCGTAGCGTTCCCTTTCGGATATCAGAGCCAGAGCGTAGCAACAACAACAGAAGACTGGCGTACAAATGCCAGACAACACCGGCGGACCTCTACACACGCCAGTGCAAGGGAAATGTTGCCAGATTTTTTCCGGCACCATTGACCCACCTGGTGGCAGCGTCAGTTTTTTTTCCCACGGCCATTGGGCCAGGAGAAATGCTCTCGGATTTTTCCGGCAGCACTGACCCACACGCATGACGCGAGGAGGTGAGCGCCAGGCCGTGTCCGACACCGGCGGGCGACGACACACGCCGTAATGTCACCCAGGTGTAGTGACTGGCACCACCAAACAGCAGCAGCAGCCTACAGCAGCAGCAGCGATAGGCAACAGCAGCGAGCAATGGCAGCAGCAGCCAGCAGCAGCTGTGTGCAGCAGCTACAGCCGGTAGCAGCAGCAGCAGCTTGCAGCAGCTCGTAGTAGCAGCAACCCGCAGTAGCAAGCAGCAACAACGGCCAGTAGCAGCAGCTCGCAGCAGCAGCAACAGCGGAAACGAGCAGTAGCAGAAGCAGCGAGCAGCAGCGGCAGTGAGCAGCAGCAGCAGGTTGTAGCAGCCGCAACAGCAAGCCGCAGCAGCAACCGGCTGTAGCAGCAGCAGTAGCGAGCAGCAGCCAGCAGCGGCTGCTGCTGCTCACAACTCGCAGCTCGCCGCGAGCGACGGGCTGCTGGCAGCGAGCCCGCTGCTCGTAGCGAGCAGCGAACTTCTTGCAGCGAGAAGTGAGCTTGCTGCCCGAAGCCCACTGCCCACAGCGAGCAGCGAAGCCCGCTGTGGCAAATGAAAGATAGAAAAGAAACACAAAAAAAAATCCCCCACCCCACCAGCGCCTTTGCTGCAGCTGCAGCAGCTGCTACAGCAGCCTTAGCAGCCTTAGCAGCTGTAGCAGCAGTTGTTGTTGCAACAGCAGCCGCAACAAGAGAAGCAGCAGTAACAACAATAACAGCCGCAACAGGAACAGAAGCAACAGCTTAGTTGCGGCACTAGCATCAACAGTAGCAGTAGCAACCATAGCAATAGCAGCAGCAGTGGTAGTAGCAGTTGCAGGAGTTGCAGCAGCGGCCCCAACAACAGCCGCTGCTGACATCAGCATCCCGCTGTTGATGTCATTGCTGATGTCATCAAATAGAAAAGGGAGGGTGAAAAAAAGGGGGGAAGAGATATCTACAATAGTAGCCCTGTAGATACCACAACAACAGCTGTTGATGTCAGCCGTCCTACGCTGACGTCCCTGCTGACATGAGCAGCACAAAACAAAAAAAGCCAAGGATCCAATGTTGCACTAAGGTGCACAGGGTTACGTAGTAAGCTTTACAAAGTTGGCTTTAAGTGAAAGAAAAAGAGTTTCAAAGACAAACGTAGGGAAAAACATAATGTAAGAATTCTTCTTTCATCTCAACTTTATGTGTAATGTGTTTGTTCCATTTCATGTAATTGTTATGCTTGTACTCTTTCCAAAGTACATTGAAATGTGACCTCTGGAAAAGATTTTGTGGAATCACATGTGCAAATCAACATTTTGAAGTTAATATTATTTAACCATTGCTGTATTTTACCCATTTTCACACGGATTTGTTCCATGGACAAACTTCCACACATTTATTGTATCCATACATGTGTCCATGTCTACATACATAAACATGCAGTTGTTTATGAATCTTAAAACATAATTGTTGAGTCATTTGTATAACATCTATTCAATCTATGTAGTATTTTCTTCACATTTATATGATCCAACCATCCAATGACAATGATTTGTTGTGATTACATGTGTGACAAAACAATCATTTGAAAGAAGGTGAATAATTCATCACAGATTGTAAGTTAAATCATGTTACAAAACATTTCTCCTTTCTTAAGCACATGTAGAGGGAGGGCCGGTTTGGCCTTCCCTCCTCGCTGAAGCGAGGGGTGGTTGCGCACCACCCCTCGCGTCAACGAGGGCTGGCCGCCGGCCAGCACTTCGCTCGCCGCCGGCCAGCTCGCTGCCGGCCGGCTGGACGGCCGGCGGCCGGCCAAGCGACCGGCCGGCCACCAGCCGGCCAGCCGCCAGCCGCCGATCGCGGCCTCAGCCCGATGGGTGGCTGAGGGGCCACGAGGGCCTCGCGGGCGAGGCCTCGTGGCCTCATGCCCTGGCCCCCCCTCACCCTTCTTGCAAACGAGCAAACGAGGATAAGGGATAGGGGGAGCGAGGGTGAGGAGGAGAGCCGAGAGAGAACTGGCGCAAAATCGCCAGCGTGTCTCGCACGCGACAATTTCACGCCAGAATGTTAAAACATAAATCGAAGTTTATTAACGACAAACTTTGACATAAAATAAACGAAGTAACTCGTGCCAACACACGAGTTCGAGGAAAAAACCCCCGGTTTGGGTCCCAAACCAGAGGTAGGGTTAAAAACGGAAATTGGCCTCCGGAGACTCAAAATATTTGAGTCTCCCTGCTCTGTGTCGTTGATGACGATTGCCCCTCAGTCCTGCGAAGGGAGTAAACCCCTGACGCGGACTCAGAACGCTATTCTGCAAACTCCGACGAGACTTCAAAGCAAGACCTGGAGTTTTGACTCGTTACAGTGGTATGAGAGCCAAACGACCCTCGCGACCAAGGGTTTGACGGAAACGGCAGCTACGTCACATGTAAAACGCCGTTGGCAGCTACAAGCAGTAGCAAAAATGCCCGAAGGGACTACGACATCTACACTTCACGGATTGAAGCGTCGTAAAGTGCATCAGAGAGCTTGAAAAGAGCTATACTTGGTGGAGAATCTTCCTTCTAGCCTCTCCTCACAACCTGAGGACTAAGAGGATTTTTGTTGGGTGGGGTGGGGAGTTCCCACCTTTAAAAACCACCAAATCCTCCCCATTTTCAAGGCTCCTTCAAATCTCCTTCATCCAAGAATTGGGACAGTGCTCCTTCTCACGCTTAGGGACTCTCACGGCCTGAGAGCATTTTGGAAACAAGGAGGGTGACACCTTGAAGATTTTTGGCGGCTCGTCAACGCCGTCGACTCAAGGGAGACGTCGCCCCAAAACGCGAGAGGCGTCAAGGAGTGTGAAGAGAAGACCAAGGAAGATAAGAAGACAAGAGGAAGACAAGAAATTGAAGAAAGAGTGAAAGACTTGTTAGGATGTTTTGGAATTCCTCTTTGCACTCCTTGCTCTTGTTTTGTGAGCGACACTCACATCCCTTGTCATTTCCTTGTCTTGTAATTTTCTATTTGCTTAGGTATTAGTCCTTGCCAATCGCCGTGAGTGACGGCTTAGGAAGACTAGTTTCAAATCCCACGACCTTGTGCCGACGTGGCAGCCTAGGAAAACAGAAAATAAATTTATAATTGTCTCACCGATCGTGAGAGCAACACCTTAGGAGGTGATTCCTCCTCGTTGTGGGGTGATCCTCACAACGACCTTCACGTGCTAGTTACACGAACAAAGAGATGGCAAGTGTCGGATCGTCCAAGTTTAACAAGGGCAAGGTGTTACATTCTCACCACACGGCCTCGGCGGACTCCAAATTCTAGGAGCCGCCTCCGTGAGCACGGTTACCAACCCAAAAGCAACCGTACCGCCTAAGACAAGTGTACCGCCTAAGGCAACCGTACCGCCTAAGGCAACCGTACTGCCTAAGGCAACCGTATCGCTTAAGGCCACCGTACCGCCTAAGGCAACCGATGCCAACCTCAACGACACCGAGAAGCATGTGGACGCACGTCGAAGTTCTCGACAAGCACGTCAACGCACACGTGGGCAACCCCCACTCGACGGACGACGCGATGGAGGAGCATCTCTCAAAGGAGGATCCCGATGAAGAGCACAACGCTGACGATGGTGAAGGCGTCGAGGATCGTGACCATCGCCATCGTCGTGCGGCAAACTCGAGCAGATTACTCGAGAAGGATAAGGCACACGTCGTATCGCCTGAAGCTGCCGACGGGAGCAAGACTGCCGAGAGCAGCAAGGGCGCGAAAAGCACTCACACGGGAATTTCCCGTGAGAACGAGCCAGTCAACAACGCAGCAAAAGCAATTCGCGATGACCGTCGTAGGCTCGCGGAGTTCAATGCTGAGGCGGTAAGCCGACTCAAGATCGCCACCGACGGTGGAGATACCGCACCACTCGGAGGAATGGGGGCGGACCCCCCTTCCTACGATGTGGCCGCAATGGGACAAGGCAACGCCCACTCAAGCGTCGTCGCCGACGGCGGTCTCCTCCAAAAGGTGGGAATCCTTGGAGGCGTGTACGCAAACCGTACCCTCCTACAGTGGATAAGGGTGCATGGACAACGCGAGGCCCTGGAGGCTATCCTTGATGCTCTGACAAAATCAGAGCTCAAGTTCGCGTTCGCCAAGCTACTGGCCCATGTTGGGCAGAGCATCACAGACGTCGACCGTGATCGCCAGCTGTAGTGCTTGGCCGCCCATGAGGCAAGCCGCCGATGCAACGACCTTGACAAAGAGTTGCAAAGCGTGACCCAGGTGCAGATGCCATAGCAAACGTAGCATGCCGCAGCTGAGGATGCCACTGCCAGTGGCAGCGACAACTTGCCTACCTTGACGACCTCAGGGCCGATCATGAACTTGTCCTTCCTCCACAGTGTGGAGATCTTCCGGAAGGGCGTGAAGCTGATCGACTGGCTGAATTGCATGGAGCACGTTCTACGTGTCCACAAGGCTCCACTCAGCAATGGGGACGACCTTCCCATGATGCGGCTTGAAGAAAAACTCTTCAAGTATGTGGTCAAGGAGTGGAGTGCGCAGCAGCCGCACCTCAAGTGGTAGACCATGCCGTGGGACGCCTTTTGAGCGATCATGTGTAAGAAGTGCACCCAACATGAGGAGGTGCAGTGCGTCTTCCACAAGATCAAGGACTTCAGGTAGTTGGGCAGTATGCTCGAATCCTACTTGAGCGAGTTCACCACACTTGTGGAGGAAGCTGAAAGCTTCACCGAGGGCGATGGGACTAAGACCTTCAAGTACTCGGAGTGCATGCTGCTGGAGTACTTGCGTGATGGTCTCGCCAACGAGAAGCTGAAGGACAAGACCACCACGACAGCCACTAGCCAAGCTTGGACAAGCTAGAGGGCATTGCGTGACTACATGAGCGAAGTGTGTATTCGGCAAACCCAAAGCACTACTCTGATGCACGGCCAAAGGCGCGTGCACAGCAAGGCCGCAAAATGCGCATGGACGCTAGAGGGGTTGGTGGGTCAGCTGGACAGCGAGGCGGGGTCAAGGACAAGCAGCGTACAAACCCTCCAGCCAAGAAGGCTAGTGGACACAAGGGCCTCAACAACAAGCACAACCGCGAGAATGACAAGCTGTAGGCGGCGCGTGAGCGTCATAACACAGCCTTTTGCGAAGGGCTCTGCCACAAGTGCATGCAGCCGGGCCACTTTAGGGCTCAGTGCCGTGAGGGTGCTGGTGGTGGACAAGAGGCTACGGCATTAGCTGTAGCAGCAACGCCTCGTGGGAATAGTGCGGTTTGAGGCCGCGGACAGGGCCGTGGACAAAGTCGCGGTCGTGGCAATGGGCCCGGCCGTGGTAACGGATAAGGCCGTGGGCAGGTTTTCCCCACCACTGAGTGACGTTAGTGGGGACCACTCAAGGGTAAAACTGGATCACGAGTGTGAGTTCATGTTTTGAGATGAGGATGTTAAAAAATTTGAGTTTTTGACGAGTTCAAATTTCTCTGTTGTATTCTCTCCTCTTGTTGAACCGCATTCTACACTTGCTGACTGACATTGCCCACTAAACCTTGCATCTCTGGACGAGATGCATGATTGTACATGCTTAGTGGTGGCGACACCGACCATTGTGCAAGAGTTTTGTGACACAGTGATTGAAACAAACACCCTCAAAGCAATGATTTCAATCACATTCGCGGTACCTTTAGTCAACGATTTTGACCCTGTCAAAAGACTGGAAGGTGCTAGCCAAATTCACACGTGCCCACAAGATGTGGACTCAAGTGGATAAATCATGGGAGTTGCGACGCTCGTTGTACAAATTCCGCGTTGATCACAAACTCAGCTTGCCATCGTCGAGCATGTTCACTCGGAAGAGTGGAGGTAATATGACGATGCAGTTCAAAGGACATCTGGCTGGTGCTCCCGTGAACATACTGGATGATAGTGGAGGAGACGAATCCTTTGTTAGTCTTACCTTTGCCCGACAGGTGGGCCTAAAGTACGAGCCATCGGATGGCGCAGTTGTCATTGGCGATAACAGTACAGTACCTGTAATTGGTACCTATATGGCAAAAATTTGTATTCAAGGTTACACACAGAGTGTCACGTTGAAGGTACTCAACCTTCAGGACCTGTTTGACGTGGTGCTAGGCGATCCCTGGCTTCGCAAAAACAAAGCTCTGATGTGATTTGAATAAAGGCCCTTGATACTCCGAAAGCGTCATCGTCGTTTTACGCTTATTCCATGTACAGAATTGTATCGACTCGACTCAAAGTCCATGCTAGCTTGTCTGCGATGCAGGGTAAGAGACGTATTCGACAAGGTTGTCAACACTTCTTGGCTCAGCTGTAGAACATGAGGGAGGACGTGAAGGAGGACACGCCACAAGAGATAAAATCTCTATTGGCAGAGTTCTCGGATGTATTCCAAGACCCACCGGCTGGGCTTCCACCAGAAAGACACATGGGCCACACGATTCCGCTGCAACCGGAGGCGACTCCTCCATTCAGACCCATGTATTGCCTTAGTCCAGCAGAAAGACAAGAGGCCAAACGCCAAATCAAAGAGTATTTTGCAAAAGGGTGGATTGAGCCAAGTAGCTCGCCGTACGGTGGGCCGATCCTTTTTGTGAACAAAAAGGACGGTGGTTTACGCATGTGCGTGGGTTACCGGGCGTTGGACAAGCTGACGGTGAAAAATTGATTCCCCTTACCGTGGATTGAGGACCTTTTTGACCAACTCAAAGGGGCAAAAGTGTTTTAGTCCTTGGATTTGTCCCAAGGATACAATCAAATCCGCATCACGGAAGATGATGTGCCCAAAATTGCATTTCGTATGCACATGGGACACTATCAGTTCCGAGTGTTATGCTTCGCGCTTACAAATGCCCCGCGACCTTCCAAGGAGAGATGAACTGAACCTTGACCAAGCAACTTGGTCAAATATTCTTGGTTTACCTGGACGACATCCTGGTTTTCTCCAAATCAATGAAAGAGCACATAGAACATCTGGGCGAAGTTCTCTCAATCCTTCAGGAAAAGAAGTTCTATGCAAAGGTGAGCAAGTGCAAGTTCGCACAAGATGAGCTCGAATACCTTGGACACATTGTCGGCAAGGACGACATCCGTGTCAACCCACAAAAGGTCCAAGCCGTTGTGGACTGGCCACGCCCCGAAAATGTTGGGCAGATTCAGTCTTTCCTTGGCCTTGCAAACTACTTTCAACGGTTCAGGCAAGGGTATTTGACCCTGGTAGCACCGCTAACCAGGCTCACGCGAAAAGACGTGCGTTGGGAATGGACATCTGATTGCGAGAATGCCTTTCTCAAAGTCAAAGAGCTTCTATCCACGGCGCCTGTCCTAGTTCTTCCGGATCCATCACAACCGTGCGAGGTTCGATGTGATGCATTTGTAGTAGGACTCGGAGCTGTCCTCACATGGGAATACCGGCCTGGGCGCAACAATGTGGCCGATCCACTAAGCCGACAGCCTCTGGAAGCTAAGGCAACCACCGAGATTGGTGAATGTTTTATGACCATTGCGACAACAATCATAAAAACACCAGACCGCCCTGCACCTCTGCCGCAACCACCTCGAGAGATTGTCCACTGCAACGGTTTTGTCAACAGGATCCGGATGGGATACTACGTGGATTCTTGGTTTCAAGACTCTCAAAATTTGGACAAGTACGGATTGGTGGAGGCTGCAGAAATCTTTTGGCACAGATAACAAGTTGTTGTGCCAAACTCGGGAGACCTTCGAGCAAAGATTATCTCCCAGTTCCACGACTCGCCGACCGCAGGTCATGTGGGACCTCAAAAAACTGGACAGGCAGTCCCGGACCACTACTGGTGGCCAGGATGGAGTGTCGATGTTCGCAAGTATTGCATGACATGCGATCCATGTCTTCGGAATAAGGCTAGTAAGAAAAAGCCTGCTGGACTCCTCCAACAGCTTCCCATTCCTGGGACTCTATGGGAGTGCGTCAGCATGGACTTCATTACTGGTCTTCCGGACACAGTCCATTGCCACGATGCAATACTAATGGTTGTGGATCTTCTGACAAAGATGACACACTTCATTCCTGTAACCACTGATGTGAATGCAAAGGAGACTGCTCATCTCTTCTTTGAGGGTGTTGTAAAGTACCACGGCTTGTCGTTGCGCATTATCTTTGATCGAGATAAAAAATATGCTAGTAAGTTTTGGCAAAAGATGTACCAGTACTTCGATAGTGAGTCGCAAATGTCGACAGCATCTCACCCTCAAAGCGACGGACAAACAAAGTGCATGAACCGCACTCTGGAACAAATGCCCATGTACGTGGACCCTGCCATGCATGACTGGGACAAATCCTAGCACCGGTAGAGTTTGCAGTGAATAATTGTGTGAACGAGTCTACACAGTTCACACCGTTTGTGTTGAACAGTGATCACCATCCACTGGTGCCCTCTTCATTGGTGAAGAATGGGAATACAGGGAGGCGGGTTCCTTCTGCTCAAGCCTTTGTCGAGCACATAGACTCCTTGTTATAGGAGACGAAGGGTCACCTTCAAGTTGCTCGGCAACGACAAAAGGCATATGCCTACAAAAGTCACCGTGAGGTCTCGTTGGACATCGGTGACAAAGTGCTGCTTAGCACTAGGAATCTTCGGCTTAAGTTGCCAGGGGCACAAAAACTTCTACCGAAGTGGATTGGGCCGTTTGCCATTGTTGCACACATTGGGCCAGTGGCATACCGATTGCTGCTTCCGTCGAGTATGAAGATACAAGAGGTGTTTCATGTGAGTCTGTTGGCTCCATACACGGCTGAGGGAATCAATTAGCCACCATCGGCAGTCCTTGATGCCGATGGCCGATAAGAGGTTTTGCGTCTACTTCAACACCGAATGCATACTCTCTGGTCGCGAGTTGTTAGGGAATACCTTGTTCATTGGGCGGGGTGTGGCCCTGAACATAACTCATGGGAGCCCGAGTCTTGGTTGCCCACAAGGGTGGTCAACGAGCATTGGAGCAAGCTGGCAACTTGCACGGATTGACGTGTGTCAGGGGGTACCACCTAAACGCGGAAAAAGTGAACAACATTCCCGCAGGGCGACATTCATGGTCTGCAACCATAGGAGGTTGGGAACGCCCAACATGGTTGTCGCACGGTCGCTCCAGCCTAAAGGGGGGAGACCGCTAGCCGTGCTGTTCGACAACGTGCAGCTTAGGTCCAAGTGCCATGCATGTGTTCATGTTTACATGGTGATTGAAATCATTAATTTCCTTTCACAATGTTGATGACTCACTGACTGACAATCGTACTTGTTGTTCATGAACCGGGACGGTTCATAATTGTTGGGGAGGAATGTAGCGGGAGGGCCGGTTTGGCCCTCCCTCCTCGCTAAAGCGAGGGGTAGTTGCACACTACCCCTCCCGTCAGTGAGGGCTGGCTGGCGGCTAGCACTTCGTTGGCCCCTGGCCAGCTCGCTGCCGGCCGGCTGGATGGCCGGCGGCCGGCCAAGCGACCGGCCGGCCACCAGCCGGCCAGCCGCTAGCCGCCGATCGCGGCCTCAGCCCGATCGGCGGCTGAGGGGCCACGAGGGCCTCGAGGGCGAGGCATCGTGGCCTCGTGCCCTCATCCCCCCTTGCCCTCCTTGCAAACGAACAAGCGAGGACGAGGGATAGGGGGAGCGAGGGTGAGGAGGAGAGCGGAGAGGGAATTGGCGCGAAATCGCCAGCGTGTCTCACACGCGACGAGTTCACGCTTGAACATCAAAACGTAAATCGAAGTTTGTTTGCGACAAACGTCAACATAAAAAAACGATATAACTCGTGTGAACACACAAGTTTGAGGTAAAAACCCCCGGTTTGGGTCCCAAAACCAGGGGTAGGGTTGAAAATGGAAATGAGCTTCCTAAGACTCAAAACATTCGAGTCTCCCTGCTCCAGGTCGTTGATGACGATTGCCCCTCAGTCCTGCGAAGGGGGTAAACCCCTGACGCGGGCTGAGAATGCCATTCTGTGAACTTTGACGATGACTTCGGAGCAGGAGCTGGAGGTTCAACCTGTTACAGCGCATTAATCTAACAATTCAGTTTTGGTGTAGTGTAACCTTGGATCCGGGTATGTAGGCTGAGCTGTCTTGGAGCGTGTAGTAGTTTGTTCTTGGCTAGTTTCTCTCGCGTCCAGAGAGTGAAGTGGTCAACTGAGCTCGTCTCGTTGACCATTCTGACGCGTGTGAGAGAGACAAAGGTAGTACGTCTTTAAAGATCGGCCCTGTCGGATATTCTTGTGTTGTTTTTCATGTCCTACTTGGAAACAAAGTACGGTTCATAGATTGCAGGTTGGCGGACGTCCCCAAAACAGGTCAACGAACCGATAACAAAAGGTTACTACGTAACCCAAAAACAAGGTGCACCAAAATCCACCATGGCTAACAACCCCAGTGGGGAGGGATCCTCCTTTGTTGGGGGGACCCCTAGCCCCCTTTTGTTGTAGTAGCTGCAGCAACAATAGTAACAGCATCAGCTACAGCAGCAACAACAGCAGCAATAGTAGCAGCCGCAGCAGTAGCAGTATCTATAGTAGTAGCAGCAGGCACAGCTGTAGCAGCAGCAATAGCAATAGTTGTAGCAGCAAGAGCACCAGGAGCCCACAGGCACCATCCCCGGCACCTCTGACCTCTTGAGTGCCATTCAACAACAGCTCGCCGCCTTGATGCAACAGCTTGTAGCACTGCAGCCATTGGCCTCACAGACTGCCACCAGTGCCCTTTCGCCGTTCATTCCTCCTCGACACACTACCCCGTCGTATCCGCTACCACGCATTACCTATCGTAGAAGCAGAATCAGCGCCAGCAGCAAACAGTGACCGCCGTCCTTGGCCCCACTCTGGGTGCCGGTTGTAGGCAAAAGGACTTTGAGACACCGCCCCCATCGCTTCAGACCGACGAGCAGTTCTAGAGCTGGGAGCTCCGCTTCTACATCTGGGCGCAGGGTGAGGGTCAGTGGGCATACTACACCCTCCCGTACGATTCCACCCAGGCCAACCAGCTGTATGACGCCGGTTGCGCCGTACGCGCCCTCGTCCCCGTCGCTCCTCCGGCTTCCCGCTTGGCCCTAGAGCCCTTTCTTGGCGTCTTCACCACTGGCAGCAACCTAGACCCTGTAGCCGCGTGGCACGTCCCCACACATCCCCATCGCTTGTCCAGCGACAATGAGATCAGTCGTCTGCCGTGGGAGTTCAACTCGCTACACATGGGGGAGACCTAGACAGTCACTGCGCACTAGCAGCGGGCTAAGGATATCCTTTGCCGCCTTGGCACCTCAACTCCACCCACTCCGGCCGCACTCCTCACCATCACGCGTGGTGCCATAACTGCGTACGCGGACGTTTTCGTCCACTACTCCCTGGACGTCCTCTCCACCATGGTGGCCCAAAGCACCCTCATGCCCTGGGCATACAAGCTCTTCCTCAGGATTGAGGAAGCTCACCTTGAGTCTCGTCTCCACCGCACAGAGGCCCTCGCCTCCCCTGCCATCGCTTTCGTGGCAGTCGCTTCCCCCGCAGCCGCTTCTTCCACCACCAGCTCCTTGTTGCCGGGGAAGAAGAAGCGCCAGAGAAGCGTGGAGTAAGAAGGGCAAGGGTCAGCAGCAGCAGCCGTAGCAGCACTAGTCGACGGGGTCCAGCGGTAGCTCGGTCTGCAACAGCTGTGGCCGGCCAGGGCACGGATGGTACACGTGTCTGCTGCCGACAGAAGAGGAGTGTGTGTCGTTTCACATCTGCCGCCATGGCTCTCGCCACCCCTGACGCCTCGACCCCGTCCAATGGCTCCACTCCTCCGACCGCGACACCGGTCCTGTAGACGCCAGCTCCTCAGCAGTATCATCCGCAGCCATCGACACTTCCGTTCCCTTCACTGGGACAGTCCCCCTATCCGGGCTCCGACGCCATCACTCCACACTCAGTCTACACTCTCGGGTAGTCTACGTGCGAGCGTCAGATGGAGCAGCTGATTGCGCTTCAACTAGGCCTGCCTCGCCCTCCCCCACAGGGAAGTGCGAGTTGCGTCACCTCTTGCTCTTCCCCATTGCCTTGCATGACCGAGCTTGAGCTGCGGTCGTGTCCTACTTCCTCGTCTGTCGCGCCATCCCCTATGATCTCCTCTTCCCACTTTTGTGACGACATCACATGGCTTGAGGATTGGCAGTCTCGGTTCGCGCCCCCTTCCACTGTGTCCGCGTTTCTTGCTTGCTACCATGTGATTGTCAGTGATCTGGCGACACCGGTCCAAGACCCTGCTGATACCTGGATCGACTCCGGAGCCACGAATCACATGAAGGCCTCTCGCGAGGCCTTTGATATGCTTGGTCTTGTTGGCGATGTCTTCGGGGTCTGGACGGGCTCCGGCCACGTATTACCTGTCCGCGGTGTCGGCGTCATTCGTTTCCGTGGTCCTGCCAGTGATATCTTCTTCACCGATGTCCTCTTTGTCCCAGGTCTGCAGCTTAGTCTTTTGTCTGTTCGCGCCGTTGACCGCATGAGCATGGATTTTGTGCACTCAAGTGGTGTTGGCACTGTGTCGTTGCATCCGTGTGGTCTTGTCGTTTTGCACGCCATCGCCTGTGGCAACCTGTGGCACATACTTCGTCTGTCCTCCTCTCTTTCCATCCCCTCCTCATCGCCGCCACAGGCCATGTGTTCGTCACTAGCACGCTCTCTCTACGGCATACCCGACTATTGCACCGCCGCCTTTGCCACGTCCACTCTGCTATTGTAGACAGCATTCTCCGCACCTAGCCGGCAAAGGGCCTTGACCCAGAGAATTTCCCTCTCCCGTGTTCCATAGAGTGCGTTGATTGCGCTGAGGGCAAGATGCACCGGTCCACAAACCCTCTGTCCTCCTCCCGTGCATCCGCCCCTCTGGACCTGTTCCATTCGAATGTCATGGGTCCTCTCCCTACCGAGTCTGTTGGAGAGCACGGCCGCTATGTCCTCACCCTCATAGATGACTACTCTCGCTACCGCGATGTTGCCCGTGCCATTCAGGATCGGATTGTCCTTACGGAGTGTGACTATGATCAATCTCTTCATCGCTTTTGCTCCGATTGCGTTGGTGGTGAGTACATGGACGAGACCGTGACTTTCCTCGCCTCCCGCGGTATCTACCACGAGACGTCCGCGCCCTACACGCCCGTCCAGAACGACGTCTCCGAGCGGTGGAACCGTACCATGGCTGACGCTTTTTGCACCATACGGGTTGAGTCTGGCCTCTCCGATGGCTTCTATTTTGAAGCCATGGCCTACATGACGTGGGTCTGGAACCGGATTCCCCACGGACCCCTTCCCCACCAGTCCACGCTGTACCAGCACTGGTGCGGTCAACGAGCTGACCTCCGCCCTGCTTGTGTGTGGGGCTGCGTGGCCATTGTGTGGCTGCTCGCCCCGCAGCTGGGCAGCAAGCTCGTCCCCCGCGGGTGTCCTTGCACCTTTCTTGGTGTCTCTCGTCATTCCAAGGCTTGGCGCTTCTAGGATCCCTTCCGACACTGCATCGTTGAGTCCCGCGATGTCCTCTTCTTTGAGGAGCTGTTTCCATGCGATCGCGTTTGCTCCGGCTCATTGGTGTCCCTCTTGTCACATGGGGGAGTGGTGAGTTCGTCCTCCATCCTGCCGCTTCCGGGAGGCACATCACTTCGTCCCTCCAAGCTAGCAACCCCCATCACGCCCGTTGGCCCCTCCGAGCCAGCAGCCCCACTTGCGCCCGCTGGCCCCTCCAAGCCAGCAGCCCCAGTTACGCCCGCTGGCCCCTCGAAGCCGGTTGTCCCAGTCGCGCCCGCTGGCCCCCCTAAGCGAGCAGCCCCAATTGCGCCCGCTGCCCCATCCGGGCCGATTGTCCCACTTGTGCCCGTTGGCCCCTCCGAGCTAGCAGCCCCATTCGCATCCACTTGTCCCTCCGGGCCAGCAACCTCGTCTACCTCCGTTGGCCCATCAAACTCAGTGCCATCTCCTAACTTGACGCGCTACACGCGTGGCCCAAGCGGCAGCCTCCGACCCAAACCGTCAATGAGCGCACAGAACATAGCACCTCGCCCAGTGGCGTCGCAGACCCCTGTTGCTCCACGTGTCTCTTCCACTCCTACGGTCGTGAGTGGGGACCCTGGCACCAAGGCCCTCGGCCTGACCAATTCGGCTATCATTTCAGACCTTGGCTCTGTACTTGGCTACGTCATGATTCATCACGAGCATCGGCATGCTGTCATGGCTGCACTCGCACGCATCCCACCTGGAGCTCGAGATGCAAACGCTCTCTTAGTCCGCTCCATAGCAAGCCTAAAGGACCCAGCCACCCTTTGCGAGGCTTGAGCCTCTCTTGAGGCCGCACACTGGGATGTTACCTGTGCTAACGAGCTCGCTGCTCTCTGGCAGCACCACTTGTATGACCACGTCGACCTCCCTCTAGGTCGGAAGGCCATCGGGTCCAAGTGGGTCTTTTGGCGCAAATGGAAGCTTGACGGTTCCTTGGACAAGTACAAGGCCTGCCTCATAGCCAAGGGGTTTGCTTAGGTCCTTGAGGTCGATTACGACCAGATCTTTGCCCCAGTTGGCCGGTTCTCCACAAGCTGGGTGCTCTTCATCCTGGTTGCCTAGCATGGATGGGAGCTGCATCACATGGACGTGAGCAACGCCTTCCTCCATGGTTCACTAGAGGGTGAGGAGCTCTACATGGTGCAGCATCCAGGCTTCGACGACAGCACAAGGAGAGTGTGGTGGCTGCAAAAGGCCCTCTACGGCCTGAAGCAGTCGCCTCGGTACTGGAACCAGGAAATCAGTAGCACGATCCTTCGCGGCAGCCTTCAACGTAGCACGGCTGACCCCGCACTGTTCGTCAGCCCACGAGGCCAGACCCTCGCCGCTGTCGTGGTCTACGTCAACAATCTCCTCATTGTGTCACCTGACATGGGTGCCATCCAGCGTGTCAAGGACTTGTTGCACACCGCCCACCAGATGAAGGATCTCGGGTCTGCCCGAGTCCTCTTGGGCATGGAGCTCAAGTATGATCGCTCCCAAGGCATTTTGCACGTCTACTAGGATGCCTATGTGCAGACCCTGCCCACTCGCTTTGCCGAGGACCTGCCTCTTGTGCCCAACACATCTTCACCCATGTCACCTCATGACCAGGTGAAGCTGAAGAGTCATGACCCAGCCGTTGTGGAGGAGCCGGTTGACATGACCACGTATCTGCGAGTCATTGGGTCACTGATGTTCCTGGCGACGACGACGTGCCCAGACATCACGTTCGTCGTGGACCTCCTGGCTCCATTTTCTTAGGAGCCGTGTTACCTCCACTTCGAGGCTACGATCCGAGTACTGCGCTAAGTCGTCTTCACTCCTCGGCGAGGTCTGATGTTCCACCGCCAGCCGTCTGTGGTCGCGGTGGGCTACACTAACAATGATTCGGCCGGCCCTCCAGACCATAAGAGTCGCACAGGTTGGATCTTTCTGATTGGCGGCATGGCTGTGTCCTAGCGTAGTGGCAAGCAAGGGTGCATTGCACGTAGCACTGCTGAGGCTGAGTACGTGGCCCTTGGCTCAGGCACATGTGAGAGTGTGTGGTTGCGTCATTTGTTCTCCGAGTCGCATCAGTCTGTTGCATCCATCACGTTGCATTCTGTCAATGAGACTGCCATGGCCATCAACGCCAATGATGGCTTGCATCACACACGCATAAAGCACATCAACATTGAGTATCACTATGTGAGTTCACTGTTGCATGACGGCAGCATCACCATTGTGTGGGTTAGCACAGCACGTCAGCTAGCTGACTTCTTGACCAAGGCACTGAAGCACGACTCGTTCAAGAAGGCTGTGAGTTTGGTTGGCGTGCGTCCGTGAGTGGCTCTGTTTGTCCCTGCCTGCGTCTCTGCATGCCCTGGGGAAGTCTGGTTCTTGACTATGTCTCTGCCCGCCCATGTGCACTACTCCTGTGAGTCATGGGGGAGTGTTGGTTTTTGCGCATCTCTCATTATGCTCTGTTCTCTCCTTACGACTTGTGTATATCGGCATGCAGATGACTCGTTGGCAAGACTCAACGCTGTTGAAGTGTCGTCCGGTGGAGCCGCCACACGCTGAGGCCTACTGGCAGTTTGCTGGAGCCTCCTCCCTCCGGCGACGTGCTCAGCTCCATCGGCAGGCCTCCTCGGCGGTCGGGCCGCCGGCAGTCATTGCCACCGCAAATGCTGTCTGCATGCTCCCAGCGCTGGTTTCGACTATGCCATTATGTCTGCAACATCATTCTCTGCCTAAGGTCCATGTCTCTTGTTGCGCAGCACTGTTTGGCATCGTGGACCATCGTAGGCACTGCCTGGGTTCGGGCAGCCATAACTCTTTGTTGCTGTTTTTTTAGCTGATTCCGACAGCACGACTGTGTTTGCAGCATTGGTATCATGGTATGCTCCTCTTTTCAGGCAGAACGGACGACGCCCGGGTTTTGGGCTGTCGGGCATTTGGAAGGGCTCACCGAGAAAACCCCGCCTGCCAGAAAATAGGTCTAGGACTATTTTCTGATCGGCTGGTCAGCTGAGTAACAAGTTCTACACTCGTGGGGGGGAGCTAGAACTTGATGGGGTCTTCCATTGTTGCTCCTTCTTCATTCCTAATGAGTCACTTTCAGTTTTTAGCTGCATTCTGGCGCTAACATTGGCGCACGCGTTTCTGAGTAACAAACCCAGAGCTTCCAGACTTAGACTCTAGAGCAGCAGACTGAGGGGGCAGCAGACTTAACCAACGAGTGTGGAAGCCCGCACGCTACATCAACAACGCTCCTGCCCCAACCTGCTGCCTAGTGTTTCCTTTTTTACACATTGTGCCTTTTTCTTTAACCGCAGGAATTTAGGTTACTTTTGTATTAAAGCTCAAAAGAAAACCCGCTGCAGATGTGTTTAAGTTCTCCATGCGACTACGCTTGGCTACCCAGGAATTGAGAAAATGCTAGGAAGCTTCCTAACCTTGTTGCTGCTTATGTGGCGACACTGTCAAGTCAGCTGGCGCACAGGCAAGCAAGCAGGTGCAAGAAACAGCAAGGATCAGGCTAGGGAGACGAGAAAAGTATCATAAGCTCCAATAGCTTAGTAATTGCAGAGAGGAATGGCATCTGACAAGTAGACAGCATAAATATTTGCTGCGGCACACAGCGGGTGATGCACACGGCGATGTCAGTTTGTCCTAAAACCGGTTCAAAACCACTATTTGTGCCGCAATTCTGTGCAGAGGCATCCAAACGCAACACCGTCTGAACCTAGAGATACAGACGCTACGACTGGTCAGGCATCAATCGGTGGATAGACACTGCAAAACATGCAAATCAGGCTCGAGAGTCAGTCCACCGAGAAAACTCTAGTGTTAGCAAAAAAAATACATAGCAACCCAGCAAGCACCCGAGACATCGTGGCAGCCATTTGGCAGCTCTTGGTGGATGGAGCCACCACACATCAGTGCTCCGGCACCAGCTGGGCCCGCATTAGGGATCTGCATGAGCATGGGTACGGCCGAGTGGTCACAGTAAGCTGTAGAAATAGACGATAACAACGAACATCACAACACTCCCCCATGACCCGCTGGTACGCATGTCCATACATGTGCAGAACCGACACAGGTGCACAACAATATGCTCAACTGTCCATGCTCACACACCCCTCTCTCAGCCAATCTCTGGCAAGGCGCGTAGCCTGACAGAACGAATGGCCACTCTGAACTTTCCGCGAGCAAGTGCCCTGGTCAAGAATTCAGCCCGCTGCATGTCGACCCAGATGACGGAGATCACTTGTCGCTCCACAAGATCATGCACAAAGTGATTCTCAAGAGCAATGTGCTTCATGCATGCATGAAACACACCAGATTTCTTTGCAATGGCAAGAGCACTCTGGATGTCACAGGGTAGAACGATGCAAGGCACAAATTGACGCAGCTCACAAAATATACGCTGCAGCCACACCGCCTTGTCAGCCCCAGCCCTTAGAGCAACATACTTAACCTCTGAAGAGCTATGTGCGATACAACCCGGCTTGCCACTACACCACAACACAGAGGTGCCACCAAGCAGGAACACGTAGCCTGTCCGACTGTGTCCATCATGACTCCACGACCAGTCACTGTCTGTGTAGCCATCGACTACCACCGAAAAGTGTCGTCCGAGGTACGGAGTGGATACCACGTATCGCACCACTCGCACAGGCGCGTGAAGGGCTCTCCCCCGAGGACATTGTGAAAACTATGCAAGGAGGTTGCCGGCGAACGCAATGTCGGGGCGTCCGGTAGTGGCCAAGTACATCAAAGAGCCAATCAAGCGCAAGTACAGGGTCACGTCCATTGTCTCCCCCAGAGTCTGTGCGATCATCCACCTTCAGATCATCCTGCCCGTCACGTGTGATGGGGGTGGAGGATGTGGGAACTGCACCTAGGAGGTCAGCAAACTGCTCCTCCAAACGCGGTTGTAACATGCCTCATGCAACAAGAGTGTCCGTCGCTGACGATCACGCACGATCTCCATTACGAGAAACACAGCTACAAGACCAAGGTCCTTCATCCTGTAGGCAGCCTAGAGAACTGCCTTGGCCTCCTTCACGGCCTCCATACAAGGAGACACAATTCGGAGGTCATCCACGTAGACCAAGATGGCGGTGAAGCTCTCAGCTCTAAGTCTGAGAAAGAGGGACGAGTTAGTGTCACTCTGCACGTAACCGGCACGTGTCAGTGTGTCGGTGATCTCCAAGTCCCAGAACCTGGGTCACCATTTCAGGCCGTACATGGCCTTGCACAATCGCCAGACCTTGTCACCAACCTCGGATCCAGGTGGCTAGACCATGTAGATCTTCTCCTCTAAGGTGCCATGGAGGAACGCGTTGTTCATGTCCATCTGGTGCAGCTCTCGGTCGTGGTGAGCAACAACTCCAAACAGAGCGCGAGCGGTGGTCATGCGGCCAACGGGTGTGAAGGAGTCTGTGAAATCTACTCCCTCAACCTGCTAGAACCCCTTGGCCGTCAAGCGAGCCTTGTAGCGATCCAGTGTGCCATCAGGCTTCACCTTCTCACAAAAGACCCACTTTGCCTACATAGCCTTCTGCCCAGGCGGGAGGTCGACAAGCTCATAGACACCGTACTCAAGGATGACTCTCAGCTCATTCTCATAAGTAGCACGCCACAAGTCTGCATCATGAGGTGAAAGTGCCTCCGTCAACGTGCCTGGATCAAGCATCGGCAAGGGAGTGCTCTACGTGGCTAAGGTACATGCCTTTGGACTTGGTCTTACCACGACAAGGACGGTTGCGGCATCGCAAGTGACCAAGAACTGTGGAGAGAATAACTCGTGGCCGACAGGACATGCTGGATTCACCTCAGTCTAGTCTTCCTCGATACTCTAGCCAATGGCCTTCATGCCAGGCTCACCACTCTGAACACTATGAGTTTGGGCACCTGGGCGCTAAGTCAGCAGTCCGCTGAGCCCTAGAGGCCAATGGTTGAAGACGACCACTTCGCTGGCGGGAGTAGCCCGATGTTGAGGCACTCACCTCAAGCTACGGGGAAGGCTGTTGAGCCTGAGCCGTAGGGGCCATAGGTGCATGCACGGGAGCGGGTGTGACAGAGGGAATTGACATTGGCACATGTGCCAGAGGATACTCACGCTAGTATAGGATCAGGTGTGGCAAAGGGGACCGACACTGGCATGGGACCGGGTGTGCCAGAGGGGTCTGACACCGTCACGGGATCGGGTGTGCAAGGGGGTTTTGACACCACCACGAGATCAGGTTTTTTAGAGGGGACCGACACCGGCACGGGATCAGGTGTGCCAGAAGGGTCTGACACCGGCTCCGGATCAGGTGTGCCGGAGGGAACTGATGAGGCTAGTGGACCAACAGCCACGATGGCCGGGTCGTCAGTAGTCAGAGACCGGACCACAGGTGAGGAGGCCCAGACGAACCCATCCGCGGGACTAGATTCCCCCATCCGCCGGGAGGCGACACAAGTAGGAACGTGGTCAGCGGTCAACGATAGAATGCTGGACAAGTCACGGTAGGTGAGAGCCTCAAAGAAGAGAGCATCTCAAGACTTGACAATACGATGGCGAGCAGAGTCCAAAAAGCGCCACACCTTTGACAGTGGGGAGATGCCGAGGAAGGTACACATGCGTCCCCGAGGCGAGACCTTAGACCCCTGCTGGTCCTCGGTGTACCTGACACATACGAGGGACCCCCAAATATGGGCGAGACGGAAATAAGCATGATGGCCGGACCACAACTCGTATGGCATGAAATGGTGTGGAAGTGGACCATGCGGCAAGTGGTTCCCAACCCACGTCATGTAAGAGAAGACCTTAAAGGCAAAGGACTCCAGAAGTTTTCACTCCGACCGCATAACACGAATTGCATCTTGCATGGTGCGGTTCCAACGCTCAACCACACCATTTTGCTGTGTGTAGCAGGGGTGGAAAGCTGGTGAAAGATACCGTGCTCGGCAAAGTAGGCATCCATCTTGCCTAAGAACTCGCCACCATGATCCGAGCGGAATGTATGCAGGGTGTGACGAGACTGACGCTCAGCCTTCAATAGCCACAAGTGGACCACCAGCACGGCATTACTCTTGTGGCAGAGGCTATAGACCCACCGCATCCGGGTGAAGTCATCGGTCAGGGTGAGAACATATCGACCTCGATCAGAGAGGGTCTCAACTGGGAGAGGACCGAAAGGTCCGAGTGGACCAACTCCAGTGGGCGCAGTGCCCGGGAGGAGGAGTCATGGCCAGAGCAGCGATGCATCTTACCCTGGGCATAGAAAAGATGGTTGGTCTTGGGCGGCTTCTCAAAAGAAGATGCGTCAAGACCGAGGGCTGGTTGAGTTCAAATGAGCTTGGATACAGTTTCCGAGCTCACATGGCAGAGGGGACGACATAACAAGCGCTCATGCTAAGGGGAGAGAACACCACTGACAAACACACATGCATAAGAGAGCAGGAGAGAAGAAAGAAAGGGATAGCAACAAGACACACGCTATAGGTCATCAACAACAGAGGCACAAAGCACGATGGCACGTGTGTCAAGAGCATTCATTTGACAGAGTTAGCACAGTGCTCAACAGTGAAACCCATCCTGCTGCATGTACAAAGAGAGAGCAGGTTGAGCTCTAGAGCAGGGACAGAGTACATCACAAATGTACAAGGGGCAAGATGGACCATCAGACCGCACAAATCCAAGTCCCTGCACAGGCAACGACTGACCAGACCCCGTGCAAACGGACCGGACGGACGCTACAGGACCGAGCACAACGAAGTCACTACGATGACAGGTCATGTGATGGGTGGCACCAGAGTCAATGATCCACGTGCAACTCAACTCATGAAAAATGGTCAACACTAAGCAACATGCCACAAAACACTCTGCCTCTGCTGGACACTCAGTAGAGGACTCAAGACAATGACGAACAGCACGGATCTATGACTCGTCAAGCCAGTCCGTACTGTCAGGTCCATCCTTATTGTGAGCCAACTGAGCCCCACCACAAGCATCATCACAGGCAAGAGACGCAATAAGACCAGCAGTCTCAGGACCACTCGGATGTGATAACACACTCACACCTCCCTAAGTACGAAGCGCCAGCAATTGACAAAGCTCCACGATCGTGCGATCCCAAGGGTCCACATCACCGCTGCCGCCTGGTCAAACGGATGTGTCTGCTGCGGTCGTGGTCGCAGCGCGCCCTTTCTGTGTGTCATTCAAGGAAATCCACTGCGTGTGCGCCGCTTGAAGGTCGTGCATGATCCGATTCCAGTCAAGGGGCTGCTCACACTCCGTGTAGCGGTGAGCGCCCTCACAGTTGTAGCAATGGACAGAACGTCCACTGCCACTACTTGCCGGCTGCTATTGCTACTGCTATTGCTGTCCCTTCCCGCATTGCTTCTTATCTTTCTTCCCCTGTGTAGCCACTGCAACGTCCTGAGTGTGGCCGCTCGGGGTAGAGGAGGAGGGGGAAGCTGTGGAGGTGGGATTGGTAAGCTGGGACAGAGGCGTAGGAGGTGTCGTAGTCACGGGTGCAACAAGTGGACTCCGCTGATGGGCAATGTCAGCCTCATGAGGCGATGTGGCCTGGATGAAGTAGCAATGGGCCCAAGGAAGCAGCTGTAGTGACTCCGACAACTCACAGAGAGCCACACGGTCGAAGCTCGTTAAGAGCTTCGCGTGGTCCAAATGTGCCGCCATCATGATGGTGTCGAGTGCCCACAACTGCGTCCCGCCACCGGTCCCAAGGCGCGTGTAGTCACCTACAAACTCCATGGTACCCTGACGGAGGGAGTGGAACTCACGTAGTCGGGCAGCTCTCGTGGCATGGGTCTCCGCAGCAAAAAGTGTCAGGGCCAGCTCCCTCACGCGGATCTGCTCCAGTCCCGGTCCCGGTCTCACCGAGGAAAGGTTGGAAGTCAACCATAGTCTCCTGGGGCATGGCGTAAAGAAGACCGCCCATCGCTCTTGCTGGTGTCTAGACCTGATGAGTGGCGCGGGTCTGGTACTGGCTGTGGTAGTAGGGCCAGACACCCTCAGAATCGGCCCACACGTGGAATAAGGTCTCCAAGCAATCGAAGGTCTTGTCTCTATCGTAACGGGGTAGAGGTGTCTCAAAGTCCTTCGGACGCCGCTCCTTGGGGAGGGCAACCTCAGGCTCAGGAGACAGTGGACGCGATATGGGAAGCCCACCAGTGAGGGAAACACCACCAAAAGTGAATGCAGCTGAACGACGTGGCTAATCCTCGCAGCGAGAAGGTGGCGGGGTGAGAGGCTGCGACCCCAGTCATAACTCACGGATGCGCTCCTCAAGCACACAAAGCTCGTGCTCGCGTGAGTCATCCTCTATCTCATCCTCATCCAAGGTGTCAACCTGTGATGAGTGGTGCTGAGGTCACTGCGTTGAGTAAGGTGTAGACTGTTGACCTGATGGTGAAGCTCCAATCGATCGTCCAAGTGGCTGCTATGACCCCCCGGGACGCCCCCGCAATAACTCCGTGATCCCTTACAACACGTCAGACTACCGTTACTGCTGCCGGCGTATCTCGTCTTGCGACCGATAAAGCTCGTCAATCGTGAGGGACTGTGACCACGGACTCATAATGCCCAAAGAGAAGGAAGAGGAGGGGTCAACTAGCCCTTTGCCCTTGTCACAGACCGACGCCATTGCGATGCTCAGTATGGGGCCGAACGTAAAAAAATCTTTGAACAAGAAATTTACAGCATTTCTCGAGGATTTACAACATTCAGAAAAATGGAATTTTGATCCCAAAATTGTTGATGTCAGCATAGCCGATGATGTTGTCAGCATTTTTTATGCTAGCAGAAAGAACTCTTGTGTTTTCTACGTTGGCGTATTTTTTGCCAGCTTCTTTTTTTTAGGTCACGCGAACGCGGCGTGACCGGTGGGGATAACCCCGTTGCCCCCTGCTCGCGGCTGCGCAGGGGCTTCCAAGCCTCCATAGCGCCACGTAGGCCTGTGTAGTGCGACACTATTTCTACACAGCTGCGCAGCACTGATGCGTAGCACTATTGTGTAGCAGTAGTGCAGCGCAAGCCCGCCGCTGCTGCTACAGCGGGTTTGCTGCTGCTGCGTTCGCCGCAACTGCTGTTGCGTTGCTCTAGCCACTGCCGCTGTTGTAGTGCTGCTGCTGCCGCTGCGCGCTACCACTGCTCGCAGCCGCCACCGCAAGTTGCTGCTGCGAGCTGCTCTTCCTTTTTTTTGTGTGTGTACAGGCTAGCAACCAGACACGGCTGCTGCTTCAACCCGGTGCTGCTGCTACTGACCGGCGTGGCTGCTGGAGCTCGTCAGTGCCACAGCTCCTCTTGCTATGGTGGTGGCGATTGTGTGGTGACGTCACTACTGCTAATGTCGGCTGCGACGGGTCCCAGGATGTGGCAGCGGTGGTGAATCTCACTGCTGCTGCCGGTGCTGTGTCTCTGCGGCGGAGCTCTGTGAGAGGGGTCTTGCTACTCTCATACCATGAGAAATTGATAGGAAGCTTCCTAACCTTGCTGCTCCTGACGTGGCGACACTATCTAGTGAGCTGACACACTAGCAAGCAAGCAAGTGCAAGAAACACCAAGAATCAGGCTAGGGAGATGCACAAAGTCTAATAAGCTCCAATAGCGTAGTAATTGCAGAGAGGAATGACGACTGACAAGTACAAAGCATAAATACCTGCCGCGGCACGCACCGGGTGACGCATGCAACAGTGTCGGTTTGTCCTAAAACCGGCTCAAAACCATTTTTTTGGCCGCAACTCTGTGCACGGGCATCCAAACGCAACACCGTCTGAACCTAGAGATGCAAAATCTTGAGCCGGACGCTACGTCTGGTCACAAGCACAAGACCAGCATCGATCGGTGGAGAGACAATGCAAAACATGCAAATCGGGCTCGAGAGCCAGTCCACCAAGAAAACTGTAGCGTCTGTAGAAAAAGTGCAGAGCACCCCAGCAAGCACCCGGGATGTCGTGGCAGCCGTCTGGCAACTGCTGGTGGATGGAGCCACCACCCGTCGGTACTCCGGCGCCATCTGGGCCCGCATCAAGGATTTTCACGAGCATGGACACGGTCGAGTGGTCATAGTAAGCTGTAGAAAAACATAGTAAAAAATCACATCACAACAAGAACATGTTGGTCTATGTGGCTTCCACTCGTTACGAGCAACAGAGATGGATTACCCATATGCACCACGTTGGTGGTACGAGGCATACGAGAGCTTGACGGCACAACGAGCCTCAAGAGTGTCCTGAGACATTTCCTGCACCGACATTGTTGGGGAAATACGGCTGATGCGTTCCTGCAGCCTGGTTGGTTTGTCCGGAGCTAGGAGAGTATTTCTCGATGGGTCAAGACCCGCACACCCGGTGGACTGTATCGGTGCGACGAGGGGACCCAATGGTACTAGAGTTGCTTTCGAGACTCGGAAAGCATTTGGTGCTGACTTGACGCTGATTCTATGTGTTGTAGACACTGCTCATTCAGCCTCGGTGGTCGAGACCAGGGCACTCGAAGAGTTGTTCCAATGCTTTGAGAAGACCACGATTGTTCTTTACGTGGTCTGTGCAGTGTGGTCTCCTTGTTGGCCCGTTTGGGCTCAAGGAGGATGACGGGGTCCAGTGGACTAGGTGCAGGTACCCCTACATAAGCGCACTAGGGCCTCATTTGTTATCTCTCCTTGTCTTAATGTGTTTCAGACTTAGCAGTATTTGGCCATCACTGTCTGCCCCTCACACCCAGAGCTCATGGTGGTATTTCATGGTCATGCATGCCTTAATGAATTCTATCTTGGTATCAGAGCACAGGGGGGCGTGTGAGCAACAAAAGCAAAAGAAGCAAAACAGGCAGAACACAAAGAGAATGCGCCATGTGGTACCCAACCAGCAACAGCATGAGGGAGCGCTAAGTGACTGCACATAAATTCCACAACGGCGGTGAGTAGCGCACAACAGCAGCAGTACGAGAAACAGGGTTGCAGCGGCAACAGCAGCAATAGAAGCAGCAATACTAGCAAGAGTATGTGCAGCAACAACAATAGCAGCAATAGCAACAATAGGAGCATCAGTAGCAGCAGCAAGAGTAGCGATAGATGTTGCGTCAAGCATAAGTAGCATCGGCGGTAGTAGCAACTGTGGCTATTGCAATAGTACCAGTAGCAGCTGGAGCAACAACAGCACAGAAGAAGCAGTAACAACAACAGTAGCAGACGTAGCAGCATTAGCAGCAGCAGCAGCAATAGTAGCTGTTGTTTAGAGCACCAGTAGTAGAAGTGACAATAGGAATACCAGCAACAACCGTAGTAGTTATGCCTGTCGCTGGAACTGCTGTTGCAGTAGGGGTCTCCTAGCCCTCCTCCAAGGGTCCCCTCGGAGGGGCCCCTTTGAGCCCCCACAGAGGGGCTCCCTCGGAGGGGCCCTGTCGACCCCGTCGGCCCCGTCAGCCGACTGACGGGGGGGCGGGTTCAGAGGGGCGATCAGACCCCTCCTCCTTTCGCGACACTCAGTCCCACCTCTCCCGCTTGCTCAACGAGAGAGCGAGCCAACTTAGCGCGAAGGGGCGATCTGATCTCCCCTAGCGTCCAACTGCCTCCTCTTCTTGGGGGCAATTGAGAAAAGGGGGAATGGAGGCATATGAGAGCAATCGATGAACCAGAAAAAAAGAACAACAATTTTTTTATTGGTAGAATAATAATGATAAATGAGTAAATACCACTTGGGTTCAAGTAGAGAGGCTACTTGAGGAGCAGCTTCTCCCCTCACCAACGGAGTAACAGCTCAAAAGACAGTCGCACACCTCTTGTCACCATAACAGCTTTCACCGTGACCGTGACCGCAGCAACGGAACCAAGTCTTGTACCTTCAGCATCACCTTGGGGGGTGGCACAAGACACAATGAGTGCAGATTGAGGAGGGGTAGGAGCAGCAGCAGCGGCCTGTTAGCCGCACGCTTCTCCGGACGTGTTGTGGCATTGCAACTCGTCCGGCCAGGTCACGATTGTTGACGTCGGCATTACGACTCATCACATTGACAGTGTCCGACAGTATCATAGCCTCCTGGGTCTTCATGCTTTACCCTTGGGAGCAAGTTCTCTCCGTCAGACACTCGATATGAGTTCAACCGCATGGCAACGGGCGTCTTGTGCATTCACATGCTACTACTGTGGTGATGGACGTCACAGTTAGCGTCGATGCTGGACATGCTGTTGAGGCTGGCATCATCCTTGGCTTTAGTCCGGTGAGAGTTCACGTCCTCCAGAGGATGAGGATCTTCTGGAGTTGGTGGGTCCACTCACCGGATCGCTGGTGATCATGTTCGCCAAGATCCAGGGCTTGAAGCGGATGATGCAGTAGCTATGTAACCTTTCCCTCACCAAGCGTGCTGCTTCCACAAGTCCGTTAATGGCTTTCTTGCCTTCTTTAGTATCTTCCTTTTCCGCATCTCCTCAGGATGCTTCTTCAGTTTCACCCTCCGATCCATCCCAAGAGGCTACCATTCTTTCAATCCTTCATTTTGCCACCACATCCCCTCTGAATAATTCATTTTTTGGTGGTCAATCTTGAGCACGGTATTGTTGACTCCGCACGACCCAGCGTGCTTGACTGTGCTCTGACAGACTTTCCTCTCCTAGGGCTACCATTGCTCATCCTGTTGAGGGGGAGACTGGCTGTCAGGGACAGCCAGCCACGTCGATATTGACAGGGTCAGCACCTTCGCGTGAGATCAGCATTGCAAAGTCACCTCATGCAAACGTGGATGCCACAATGTTGACACATCATGTTGAGTCGAATCCGGACATGCCGTTGATGGTGGAGAGATAGGTGTCATCAAGGTCGACTTCCACGCCGGGGTAGGAGCCGGACGTTCTATAGCAGCAGACTGTATAAGGAGCGGTGTCAGCTCCAAGTCCCTCGGCGGTGCCACTTGCGGCTCCAACCGGTGGCGGCCCAGGGGTGGCAGAGGAGCCTCGTACGGCCCGGGATGCCTCTTGCGGACTTCCAGGGGAGTTGGTGCAATACTCTCACACCAGCCAGGCAGCGGTCATAGTGCAAGAGGCATGCGTGTCATCGAGGTCCACTTCCAAGACGGGACAGGAGCCAGACATTCTGCTGCAGTAGATTGTATCAAAAGTGGTATAGGCCCCGAGTCCCTGGGTGGTGCCACTCATGGCTTCGACCGGTGGCGGCCCGGTGGTGAGAGAGGAGCCTCGTATGGCCCGGGATGCTTCTTGTGGACTTTCGCGGGAGTTGGTGCAACAAGCTTACTCTAGCCCGGCAACTGTAGTAATGCAGGAGCAGAGTGGATTGGCTGGTATTTCAGACGTGGAGGCATTCTTGGGAGCAGCATTATTGAGGGAGATCACCAGGATATGTGCTTTAGCAAACACAACAGGCTCAACCTTGTAATTGGTGCTACCCGAGGACTAGCTTCAGCATCAGGGGTCAACCATGTTCCAAGAATCTGTGGGTTCTTGTACATAAGGAGGAGTAGCATCACACATGGCGCACTCAAATAATGATCCTCACTCCATCATTGAGTGGATGACTGCGACGTGTCTTCTCGGTGAGACGATGCATGAGCACCAGCTACATTTTCTCGTTGCCTTGACTGACATTGGATCAGTTTGTGAGCCGAAAACCTTAATAGTTGTATCCACTACGCCGGCCGCTAATGACAATGCAACAGATTAGACCACACGGATGGAGTCACCTTGTCAACAGTTGTGCAATTTTGCCCTCGCGTGTTCATCTGTTGGTGACCTTGCTGATCACAT
Source organism: Penium margaritaceum (assembly GCA_023375785.1). Lineage (NCBI taxonomy): Eukaryota > Viridiplantae > Streptophyta > Zygnematophyceae > Desmidiales > Peniaceae > Penium > Penium margaritaceum. The sequence continues at coordinate 25,816 of SZWC01008422.1, read as the reverse complement.
TGACAATGAGAGTGGTAGTGCCTGCACGGACAACATTTCCACATGCTCCATGGACTCTGATGACTCTATAATCTCCTTCTCTCTTGGTACTTGACCGCTCATCCCTCCTTCTGTGAAAGATGCAACACCTTCAATTGCATCTGATTTTCCAGCATCTCAGCATGTTGCGAGTTTGGCTGACCCCTAGGAGGATGTAGCAGCACCAGCTCCATCTTCTTCAGCACGAAGGACATGGATGGAGTTTTAGTCGCGATTTTTTTACTCTGCGTGTGCAGCATCTAGTAAGGCAGACTTTGTCCTATGCGAGGTAGACATGGGCGACCTCCGCATGTCCGAGGTAGCTTACGCTGACTTACAGGAGCATGCAAAGATGTTGCAGCGGGAGGTGATAGAAGAGCGGGGAGTGGCTGTCAGTTGAGGGGAGCAACAATACCATCAGTATGAGATTTCCACTATCAAGATCTCGCACACTCGTCCGAGGGGAGGACTGTGAACGAGCTCCAAGTATGACTTCTAATGGAGACACTACCATGGGAGAGGTTAGCATGCCTTCAGTTTCCGACATCCTTGTTCCCAACAAATCCATCATCACTCCTCTTTCTACACCTGTTTCCATCATGGATCTTCCTCCACCTTCCTCAACAGCTCCATCTTCATCTTCGTCCACATGTGCGGGACCGGCTGAGTGTGCCATCCCTCCTCCCCTTGTGGCAGTGCAACCTTGTGCTTCAGGGGGCTCCATCCCGCCTCGACGGCGAGCTCCACCACTTCATCCATGGTTGCATACTACTCGCCCACTCCCTGCCCTCTGACGTACCTTGATGCGCCACTCTATAGCAAAGAGAGGAGAGACTGAGGGTTGGTAACTACGGTGGTCTCACGAGCATTGGCATGATCCATGAGGTGAAGAGACTACAACAGTGGTGGTTGCCAGAACTCTATCTTTCAGATGGAAACAGACTTGTGTAGGACAGGGGGAGCAGTTTCTTCATGGTGCAATGACGAAACGTTTTATTTCCAAGGATCGTAGAGAGCGAGATAGAGAGAGAGAGAGAGAGAGAGAGAGAGAGAGAGAGAGAGAGAGAGACAGAGAGAGAGAGAGAGAGAGAGAGAGAGAGGGAGAGAGAGAGAGAGAGAGAGAGAGAGAGAGAGACAGAGAGAGAGAGAGAGAGAGAGAGAGAGGAGTTATCCATGTGAGTGCTTACAGGAGTGAGCAGCTGTTTTGGCATAAGTTTTGGCCAGTACAACATCAGCAGGTCAGGTTCCTCTCCCCAATGGGGGTGTCGTGTGGACTTAGACCTGTTGCGAAGTTGAGAGAGGTGCATGATGAGGGGTATTTGATGTGCCTCGAGTGTACTACAGTTGCTGGCGTGTGACTCATGTCGTGCGCCTGTGCATACCATATGCATGTGATTACATATGGATCATAGCACTCTGTTGGTCGAGACCCAGACACTTCGTAGTTTGTATCAGTGCCACGAGGACACCCTCTTGCTTTATGACCTGTGCATGAAATGATTTGTGCTAGCGTGTGTCCATGTGTGAGACCCCTTCTATGGTCGAGACTTGGACACTTGGTGGGTTGTACCAGTGTTATGACGAGACCTTGTGACCTTTGTTGTGATCTCGAGGACAGTGGAATTGCCCTCTGTGCTTGGAGGAGGAGCCGGTGTATGAGTGTGTGATGAATTCGTACTTGCCATGGTTTCGCACGAGCCATTGCTCCATGTCTTGGCTCAATTGTTGCGTTGAGGGCTGTGTTAGCCAGGGAGAGTGTTGGTTTATGTGACATCCACCCGTCACGAGCGACGAAGATGGATTACCCATATACCTCAGGTTGGTGGTACAGGGAAGAGGACAGCGTGACGACACGATGGGCCCCCGGAGTTTCCTGAGACTTCTCCAACACCTACGATAGTCCAAGAGAAATACGGCCGATGCATTCTGGCAGCCTGGTTGGTTTGTTGGGCGCTAAGAGACTTTTCCCGATGGGTCGAGACCCGCACACCTAGTTGACTGTACCGGTGCGATGAGTCCTGATGGTGTTAGTGTCACTTTCGAGACTTGGAAAGTGTTATGTGCTGACAAGAAACTGAATCAATGTGTTGCAGACACTGCTCGTTCAGCATGACCTGATGACGTCAGCATGACCTGATGACATCAGCAAGAAGTTGCTGATGTCAGCATGACCATATGACGTCAGCAAAGAAAATGCTGACGTCAGCTCCCCTCCTTTTTTTGTCAACCTTTGCGGTTGCTACACCAGCAGGCACCCGCTGTGCAGCAGCCACGCGAAAGCTGAGCAGAAACTGGATAGCAGCTTCTACTCAGCTGCTGCTACTGCTGCGACGTCAGCTGCAGCAGCAGCCGCGCGGCTGCATGTGGAGCGGCTGCGTGTGCGGCCATGGCAACAGCTGTGCATTGTTGCTGCTGCTACGCACTGCGGATGCTGCACTCTGTTGCCACCATCGCGCACTGTTACCGCTGCTACTGTTGTGCTGTGTTGGAGAGATGCTCCTCACCATGGCAGGAGTGACTCCAAAAAGGAAGACCAAAAAGACAAGCCAAGGTGGCTTAGTGGTTAATGGTGTCCACTTCTAGAGGCACGGCCCCGGGTTCAAGTCCCACAAGATCAATTTCTGCCCTGCCTCAAGGGAGGTGAAAAATAGATGCCAGGAAGCTAGCTCAAACTCTAGGTTCGAGAAGGCCAGGTGAGGGTCCAGGAAGGTGGCACACCTTCTAGAAGGGGTGACTTGTTCTACAAGGCATCTAGGGGTATCTTGGTCTTCTGGATACCTTGCCTCCTACTAGAAGCAAGCTGAGGAATCTAGGAAGGGGCAGAAGCTTCTAGAGGAAGGAAGGGATGCCTTCCTAGGTGGGAAAAGGACAGCCTACCAAGGGCCACTCTAAAAGCCATAGAATCTGCTAGGATTCTCCAAATCTGGTATGCTTTGGTGTTCTGGAAAGCTTAGATCAGTGGCTATAAAATGCCACTACTTGTGAGCCTTGATAAAAAAGTGTTCATTCCCAGTCAGTTCAGGCCAAAAACTCTTGCCTCACTCTCTGATCAGTTTTTTGCCATCCTTGGAACCAGTTGCCTCCACAGTTTCAGTCTCTCCAAAAACAGTTGGTGGTGTGAACCAGCCACTGCTAGGGACCTTCTAGGGTGCACACTCACTCTCAGGCCAACAAAGGGTTATGGACACACGCCTCTAAGGGGTTCCAAGCCAGCTTGAATTCACGCTAGCAAGACATGGCAACCAGCGAGCAAGAGAGCAGCCGTACTGTCCTTAAATTTGATGGGACAGGCTTTGCCTTGTGGAGGTGGCAGTTTGAGGTCTTCCTCGACGGCAAGGGACTGCTTGAGCTTGTAAAGGGTGATGAGACTGCTTTGCCAGAGACTGCAGTGGCTGAGGTGAAGGAGGCATACAAGAAGCGCAACAAGAAGGCGTTGGCGCTCCTTGTGTCCGCGTTATGCCCAACACAACTTGGGCACATCCAAGGATGCACCCTGGTTGTAGACGCATGGTCAAAACTCTGCTCCATCTACCAGTCAAGCAACCTTGCCAATCAACTCTTCATCTTCAAACGGCTCGTCACCCTCTGAGCCAACAAAGGTGACAACATCATGGAGATCATGCAACAGATTGAGCCACTCGCAGTGGAGTGCGTGGCCACTGGTTGGGAGGTTGAATCTCAGTTGCAAGCTATGATCCTCCTTCTGGCCTTGCCGGACACTTGGAGTCCCATGATCACAGTCCTTGGTGGCTGGCCTTCCGACGAGCTGAGTACGTGCGCAACGAGTGGATGCGACGTGGTGGTCGAGAGAGTGTTGCGGCATCAAGTTCAGCTTATACGGTTCATCCTCGCAGTGGAGGCCGAGGTGGCAAGTGGAAGGGTGCAAAACACGGCACCAAGAAGGGTGACAAGAAGGGGGAGTGCTTCAACTGCGGCAGGGAGGGCCAATATGCATGAAACTGCCCCAAGAAGAAGTCAGACCAGTCGCAGCGGGGCGGGAAGAAAGACGAGCAGGCCCTTATGGCGTACAACTCCACAAATTTGAAGGATCCGGGTGTTGCTGTCATAGACTCTGGATCAGGCCACCACACACAATGCAACAGGGCGGCATTTGTTACCTACGGCGCCTCGGAGAGACGCATGACGGTGGCCAACGGCAAAACAGAGGTGGCCGCCGGTGAGGGTAACGTCCGCATTGAGTCCATTGTGGATGGCAAACCTGTCACGAGCACAATCCACGACGTGCTCCACATGTCCAACTTTGGGGCAAACTTGCTCTCCTTCAGCCGCCTTACCGACAAGGGACTTGAGGTACTCTTCACAAAGAAGGAAGCCATCATCCGCAAGGAGGGCAAAGGCAAGGTTATTGCGCATGCCAAGAGAGAGGACAACTTGTACCTGCTACGCACAAAGATCCTTGGCAGTCGGGCGGGGTCCAACGCCGCCAATCTCGCAACGAAGGATGAAGGAGACCTGGACCTGTGGCACCGCCGACTTTGCCATGTTTCTCCATCGACGGTGAAAGAGATGGCAAAGAGAGAGGTGATGCGGGATCTCCAAATCAGTGGCCTTGATGGAACCAAGGAGACCGTGTGTAAGCCATGCGTTATCGGCAAATCAACGCGGCAACCATTTGTAGCAAAGGGGACGCGTGCATCAACAAAGTTGGCAGTGGTACACACAGATGTGTGTCGACCACTTGAGAGCTCCATCGGTGGAGCTTGCTACTTCCTCACCTTCATCGACGACCACATCCACAAACTGTACCTGTACCTCATGAAGGGGAAGAGCGGAGTCCTTGCATGCATGTAAGAGTTTGTGGTAGATGTGGAGTGGCAGACAGAGTTGAAGGTGAAGGCATTCCGGAGCGACAACGGTGGTGAATATGCGGGTTGCCTTGGGTGGATGAAGAGCAAGGGGATTGAGTGGGAGAAAACAACTCCACACTCCCCGGAACAAAATAGCGTCGTTGAGAGAACAAATCACACAATCCTTAACATGGTGCAATCAATGTTGATCGATGCCGGCCTTCATCAACGGTATTGGGCGGAGGCGGCACGGACATCGACATACATAATGAACCTTACACCGACCAAGATGTTGAAGGAAAAGGAGAGAAAGGCGTGGAAGACGCCACAAGGGGTGTGGAGCGAGAGGAAGCCGGCAGTGGGTCACCTCTGCACGTTTGGTTGCATTGCACATGCAGTGGTGCAGGCACGTGAAGGGTGGAGCAAGTAAGACCCACAAACCCGCCGTTGTATTTTCCTTGGGTACAAGAGCAGAAGCAAGGCGTACCGACTCTTTGACCCAAGGAGCCAGCAGATTGTGCGGAGTCGTGACGTCACGTTTGATGAGAAAAGCCTTTAGACGGACAAGGAGGCAGGTCTCTCCAAGAGGGGGGAGTGGTTGCCACTCCTTGAGGGGGAGACGCCGGAGGACGTGAATGAGGGTGACGTCCTTGCAGGAGCACCAGCCGGAGAGGATCGCCGAAGGGATGGGCAAGCGGAAGAATTTATTTCGGCCAGTTCGGATGAGGAATCCGAAGCACCAGAGATGGACGTGGAGGCGGAAAGTATACCAATGTCTGCAAGATCTCCAAGAGAGGGGGAGCCGGCGCTTGGAGAGGATGGTGCCGAAAGGGGACAGAAACAACAACAACCGCCTCAAGAGCCCCGCACGAGCAACCATGTGCAAAGGACAAAGGGTACAATGCCAACAAGGGTATTTGGACTGGGTTCGCACAAGCCTTCTTTACACAAGAGGAGCCTGAAGGAGGCACTGGACTAGAAGGATGGGTTTGAGTGGGAGGGAGCAATAAAATATAAGCTCGCCTCCCATGAGGAGAAAGGCTCTTGAGTTGCAGGTAAAGCATGAACAACTGCCATGGGTGATGTGCAAGGGCGAGATTGCTAGAGAGATGCTCCCCACCATGGCAGGAGTGACTCCAAAAAGGAACATAAAAAAGACAAGCCAAGGTGGCTTAGTGGTTAATGGTGTCCACCTCTAGAGGCAGGGCCCCGGGTTTAAGTCCCACAAGATCAATTTCTGCCCTGCCTCAAAGGAGGTGAAAAATAGATGCCAGGAAGCCAGCTCAAACTCTAGGTTCTAGAAGGCCAGGTGAGAGTCCAGGAAGGTGGCACACCTTCTAGAAGGGGTGACTTGTTCTACAAGGAATCTAGGGGTGTCTTGGTCTTTTGGATGCTTTCCCTCCTACTAGAAGCAAGCAGAGGAATCTAGGAAGGGGCAGAAGCGTCTAGAGGAAGGAAGGGATGCCTTCCTAGGTGGGAAAAGGACAGCCTACCAAGAGCCACTCTAGAAGCCATAGAATGTACTAGGAAGCTCCAAATCTGGCATGCTTCGGTGTTCTGGAAAGCTTACATCAGTGGCTATAAAATGCCACTTCTTGTGAGCCTTGATCAAAAAGTGTTCACTCCCAGTCAATTCAGGCCAAAAACTATTGCCTCACTCTCTGATCAGTTTTCTACCATCCTTGGAATCAGTTGCCTCCACAATTTCAGTCTCTCCAAACACAGTTGGTGGTGTGAACCAGCCACTGCTAGGGACCTTTTAGGGTGCACAATCACTCTCGAGCCAACACGCTGCTGCTGCCGCCACTGCTATTGCCACTACTGCTGTGCTGCTGCTGTGCCGCTGCCGCCGTTGTTGCTGCCGCTGCTGCTACAGTGCTGCGGTGCTGCTGCCGCCGCGTGCTGCTGCTGTGCTACTGTCATCGCGTGTTGCTACCACCGCTGCTACCACCGTGCTGTTGCTACTGCTCAATGTTGCTGCGGCTACATGTGCCAATGTCGGCAGCTGCTGGGGATTGTGGTCTACTGCAGCTGACGCCTGCTGCCGCTAGCGGTTGCTACTGATGTAGTCTCACGTGGTGATGGTGAATGACGTCGACATCGACCGGCTGTCGTCGTCGATAGGTCCCTGTGGATCTGCTGCAGCGATGACTCTCACTTCTGCTGCTCTGCTCCGTCTCTGTTGCCCAGCGCGGTGAGAACTGTCTCACCGCTCTGATACCATGAGAAGATGTGTGGAAGCATCCTAGCAACATAGCCGCCGACTGGGCGTTATTGCCTGGTCAGACGGTGACGACAATCACAAGTCGTGCACACAACGGCAAGGGTCTGGCTAGGAGACACAAGGCAAAGTAGCACAATGCTTCAATAGCATTTGCAGGGAGAAATGACAAATGACAGGTCTATGGCATAATTACCTGCCGCGGTTGGTGGGTGTCGCACTCGGCAGTGCAAGATCTGTCCTAAAACCGGCCCAAAACCACTGTTTTGGCCGTAACTCTGTGCAGACATGTCAGAACACTACATCTTCTGAACCTAGATGTGCAGAATCAAAAGCCGGACACTACGACTGGTCACATGCATGCATCCGGCATCAAACAATGGACACACAATGCAAAAACATGCAAATTGGGCCCACGACCAGTCCACCGATAAACTCTTGCGTACTGTAGAGAAGCTGCAAGAGGTCTCAGGTAGCGTCCAGAGCTCTGGAACGGTCGTCGGTCAGCTCCAAGCTGGTAGTCCGCCACTAGATGACGCACTAGTACCACTAGGGTCCGCACCAGGGATCTGCACGAGTATGGACACGGCCGAGTGGTCACAGTAAACTGTACAGGTCGAAAGGAATGTCACAAATCACAACAACGAGAACGTTGTGAGCACATGAGGGCCAGTTTCTAAGGCTGACGGTGTCCAAGTAGCTGTTGGGCCTCACGGCATCCCAGCTAGTGCGTGGCAACAAGTTCAACGGTCATAATGTACAAACATGTGGCATGGGCTTCATTCCGCAAAAGGCTAAGTTATTCCCAAAGTGGAGTGGTCATGAAGTCACACATGCTGAAGACCATCACTTGCTCAACACAAGCTCATAATGAGACAAGAGATCCCTACATTGAAGTGCAATTGAGTGTATTAGTCAACACCGTATTACTGCATTCATTCGCGAGTATTTTCACGAAGGTGTTTTTTCTTTAGTCTATTTCAAACAACTGCGAACTAATTTTGTGCAGTTTTGGAATAAGGGACAGCCAATACACACCAATGAAACTTCAAAGCGAACCAACCGTCTCATGTCCGTAGACGTGGTTTAACATCAAGTTAAGCGGTCGGGACTGGTAAAGAGACCAAATTTAATGGCTTGACCTTGAGTGAGAAAATCAATGACTCTTCACGCTTGGACGTAATCGACGTCCAAGTGTCTGTCACGTCCTCCTCCTCCCCTTCCACCCCGATTACACCGACTCAGACACAGGGTGTCCCGACAGCAGCACTGGGGAAGAAGGGGTGACGGAGGAGCGACTCAGGCCAGCAGTAGTCGCAGCAGCAGCCATCATCGGACAAAAGCACTGGACGCTCCGTTCACTCCTAAAACTATGGAGGTGCCCATCGCTACAACGAGTGCCAGCAGCCGCTGGACTGGGCGTGGATTACTCGCGGACTCCAGGCTCCGCAAGCACTATGATCTACGTCAAGCAGCACATCCTCCGAGCATGCGGCGACCACGACCGCAGCAGTTCCTGCTTCACCTCCGGCGACCAGCAGCGACCCAGACGCACGTGAGCGCACCATCGCTGAGCTCCGACACCTTCTGGCGCTTCGCTTTCAGGGAGGTGCGAGTGTGTTGTCACAGCCGGGTGGTTCACAGACTGTCCGTTCGTTTATTTTTGTGGCTCGGGATGACTCGTGTGGGTGGGCAAAGTCGGCATGTGATGACGATGGGCTTGACTATATGGATTGGATTCATGAGTCTCACCTTTGTGCCCTTCGTCGTTCCTCCCTACCTTCTGTCCAGCGTCCTTCAAAGGCCGAGTGTTCCATTGCCCGTTGTGCACTGACGCCCTCTAGTCGTGATTCCGGTTGCATTTGGATCATCGATTCCGGTGCCACGTATCACATGACCTGTCGTCGTAGTGATTTCATTGTTCTCGGCCCTATTGCGTGTGTTCGTTCTGTCCGCACAGGCTCTGGCTAGTCCTTGCCAGTCCAGGGTTTTGTGGTCGTATGTTTTGATGGTCCATCTGGCCCCCTGTATCTTTCCAAGGTGCTCTTTGTGCCTAGCCTTGAGCTCAGTTTGCTTTCTGTACGTGCTTGCACACTGATGGGACTCTCTCTGGAGCACACTACAGAGTTCGTGACTGTGACTGCTATCGACACTCATAGCGTTGTTCTTTGTGCCTCTGTTGTGGATGACATGCATCGTGTCTCTCGGAATTCTGCTCCTTGCTCCCCCTCCCCTTCCGCTCATGTTTTTGTCACTGATGTTCTGTCGCGTGAGCATCAGCAATTGCTTCATCGTCGCCTGTGTCATGTAGGCTTTGACACTATGTTGAAGCTCATTTGGACACAGCCCGCCCTCGGTATTCACGCGGCTTCTTTCGAGAAGCCGCCCAAGACCGACTGTCTTTTCTACGCTCAGGGTAAGATGCATGGTTGCACCTGTCCTAGCTCTCATTCACGCGCAGTTTGCCCACTTGAGTTAGTCCATTAGGGCCGTCTTGGTCCTCTTCCTGTCAAGTCTTTGTCCGATCGAGGTCGATACGTCCTGACCGTGACTGATGACTTCACCCGGATGTCGTGGGTCTATAGCCTGTGCCAGAAGAGTGACGCCGCTCTCGGGGCTTGCCTCTGGCTAGTGAAGGCTGAGCGTCAGTCCTGCCACACACTACACACCTTCCGCTCGGATCGCTAAGGCGAGTTTCTTGGGGAGATGGACAGCTTCTTCGTCGAGCATGGGATTTTGACCAGGTCTCCGCTCCTGATACTCCTTAGCATAACGGTGTTTCCCAACGCTGAAACCGCACCATGGAGGATGCGGTTCGCGCTATGCAGTCCGAGTGGGGTCTTCTGGAGTCCTTTGCTTTTGAAGGTTTTGCCTACATGACTTGGGTCTGGAACTGCCTCCCGCATGGTCCTCTTCCAGACCACGTCACACCGCATGAGCTCTGGTTTGGCCACCGTGCTGACCTGTGTCTTGCTCTCGTCTGGGGATCCTTGGCTTCTGTGTTACACCGAGGACCAGCAGGGGTCCAAGGTATCACCGTGAGGTCGCTTGTGTGCCTTTGTCGGCATCTCTTCACGGTCAAAGGCTTGGCGTTTTTGGGACCCTTCTCGTCGTTGAATTGTTGAGTCACGCGACGCACTCTTTTTTGAGTGCCTCACCTACCGTGATCTGATTTTGATCACGTCACTGTCCGTCACACACGTTCCTACGTGTGAGGTTTCTCAACGGATGCAGGAGTCTGTGCCTGCGAGCACCGCTCGCCTAACTGATGTGTCTGTTTGAGCTCCCTCCACTTCTATGGCTCTTGATGACCCAGCGATCATAGCTTTTGTTCCTGAGATCTCTCCAGCATTGGCAGCTTCTACCCCTATTCCCTTGCACCCCACAGGTACCCATGATCCTGTACCTGTGCATAATCCTGTGAACATACCGCTCCCCGCCGGCACTCCTGCCTCTGCGCGTGGACCTACCTCACCTGCTCCCACTGTCACACCGAGCCCCGTGTCTCCCACACCCGCATCTCCTTGCACGGCATTACCATCTCCCTTGCCTCAGCCCTCCCCAGCTACAATTGTGCCCGTTCCTAAGCCTGAGGTTCGCCCCTCGATCCCGGGTTACTCCCGTAAGCCTGGCGGTCGTCTTCAACCATTGGACTTCGGAGATCAGCGAATGTCTGGTTTCGTATCCAGGCGCTCCGCTCACAGCATCGCGAGTGGTGATCCCGGCACAAAGGCCCTAGGCATGAGTTTCCGCACTGAGCACACAGAGGTACATCTAGCGTGTACCGTAGGGCATGACCTTGTCACTTGCGAGTTTCATATTGCTTGTGATGCAGTAGCCAAACTTGAGGTCATCATACCTAGCACTGAGGCATGCGCTCTTGCCACATAGAGCTCTCCCTCTATGGCTCCTGATCCGGGCATAATGAGGGGAGCTCTCTCATCACAGGATGCTGACGCTTGGCATGCTGCCTACGAGGATGAGCTTTGCGCCATCCGAGAGCACGGAGTTTACGAGCTAGTTGACCTTCCACCTGGGAGGAAGGTTATTCAGGTCAAGTGGGTCTTTCGCAAGAAAGTGAAGCTAGGGGGCTCACTTGAACGCTACAAGGCTCGCTTGGTCGTCAAGGGGTACTCTCAGATTGAGGGCATTGATTATATTGACACCTTTGCTCCTGTCGGCCGCATGACCTCAGCTCGAGCTCTGTTCGGTGTAGTGGCTCAGCTTGACTGGGAACTGTACCAGATGGATGTGAACAATACGTTCCTCCATGGCTCTCTGGATGAGGAGATTTATGTGACTCGGTTTCCCTGCTTTGAGGACGGTGACAAGGTCTAGCGCTTGCGCAAGTCCTTGTACGGCCTCAAGCAGTCTCTTCGGTGTTGGAACCAGGAGATGACTAGCACCCTGACTCGTGCGGGATATGTACAGAGCAGGGCACATCCCTCTCTCTTCATCCGACAGACGCGTGAGCGGTTCACCGCCATCCTCGTCTATGTCGACGACCTTCTGATCTCTTCTCCTTCACTAGAGGCCGTGAAGGATGCCAAAGCTGTCCTCCGGAATACCTACAGGATGAAGGACCTTGGTTCTACAGCGGTCTTTCTTGGCATGGAGATCGTGCGAGACCGCAGACGTCGTACTTTACTAGTGCATCAGGCCTGATACGCACGTGTTGTGGATGAGCGCTTTAGCGACCTCCTTGGTATAGTATCCACGACTTCTACACCTCTCACGCCTGACGAGCAAATACCCTCAAGGTGGATGATCCCACACAGCTGGTGTAGACAATGGATGTGACCCTGTACCTTTGTCTCATCGGATCTCTGATATACATGGCCACTACCACATGTCCTGACATCGCATTTTCCGTCAACCTCTATGCCCAATATTTGCAGGCTTCACATGCTACAGCCCTTCACGCGGCTGTGCGAGTGGTGCGGTACATGGTCTCCACACCGTACCGTAGACTCTACTCTCACCGGCAGTGTTTAGTGGTCCTTGATAGCTACACCGACAGCGACTGGGCCTAGAGCCCAGATGGACGCAGTCGCACCGGTGATGTGTTCTTGCTCTGTGGGACCGCTCTGTCCTGGCACAGCGGGAAGCAAGGCTGCATTACACATAGCTCATTGGAGGCAGAGTACGTTACTCCGGGTGTAGGGGCTGCTGAGGCGGTATGGCTGCAGCGCCTGTTTCTTGAGCTGGGCAAGTCAGTATCCGCCATTGTGCTTCGTTGCGATAACCAGAGTGCTCTTGCCATTGCGGAGAACTCTGGCGTCTTTCATGCTCGCACAAAGGACATTTCAGTTGAGCATCACTTTGTGCATGATCTGGTGGAGCAAAACGTGATCTCCGTCATTTGGGTTGGCACTGACATGCAGCGTGCTGACTACTTGACAAAGGCACTAGCACGCGGAAAGTTCCAAGTGGCAATTCGTTCTGTTGGACTTCGCCCCTTGTCTAAGAGCGGTTGAGCGTGGGGTGTGTCTCTGTCCGTGTCACATTTGTCGTTGCACTCGTTGTTATACTCGTCTCAGTGCTGCACGTGTATGGACATCCGTACCAGCGGGTCATGGGGGAGTGTTGTGATTTGTGACATTCTGTCGACCAGTACAGTTTACTGTGACCACTCAGCCGTGTCCATACTCGTGCAGATCCCTAATGTGGACCCTGATGGTACCGGTGTGTCAGCTTGTGGCAGACTACCAGCTTGGAGCTGACAGACGACCGTTCCGGAGCTCTGGACGCTACTCGGGACCTCCTGCAGGTTTTCTCCAGCACGCAGGAGTTTATCGGCAGACTGGTCGTGGGCCCGATTTGCATGGTTTTGCATTGTGTCTCCACCGCTTGATGCCGGATGCATGCATGTGACTAGTCGTAGCGTCCGGCTTTTGATCTTGCATGTCTAGATTTAGACGGCGTAGTGTTCTGACATGTGGTTTTGGGCCGGTTTTAGGACAGATCTTGCACTGCCGTGTGCGACACCCGCCATGCGCCGCGGCAGGTACTTATGCCATAGACCTGTCATTTGTCATTTCTCTCTGCAAAAGCTATTGAAGCATTCTGAAATTTTGCCTTGTGTCTCCTAGCTAGACCCTTGCCGTTGTGTGCACGACTTGTGACTGCCGCCATCGTCTGACCAGGCACTGATACCTAGTCGGCGGCTGTGTCGCTAGGAAGCTTCCACACATCTTCTCATTCAGTGACCAGCTTCTGGGAACCATTTTCTTAGTGGTGCTATCCGTACTCGTTCGTGAGCTGGTTATGGAGAGTTTTTGTTTCTACACCTGGTGCTTCTTATGGTTTGGAAGCCTGAACCTAGGTTGGTCTATTTTCCATCGGTTGACTCAGCGGTTCCATGCACGCATGTGGGGGAGAGTGCACCCTCATTCTCTGTCTTCTTTTATTATTTTCTACTTCACAACATATCTTTGATGTCTCTCTAGCGTCGCCTGTCACGTTGTGTTCCTCACATCGTGTGCAATAGGATGAAATGTCTAATCAAAATTAGTACCAGGGATTGAAGAGAATGCATTGGAAGTCAGTTGATCCTTACAACGGACGATGGTTCCATCAGGCTTAGACTTGCATCCGTAGACCCAACGCACTGACATGGATTTATTGTACAAGTCCAAGTCCACTAATTCGTCCACTTCTTGTGCGATGAGAACATTCAGATATTCCTTTATCTCATTGTCCCAATGAGCAGAATCTTATGTGCCATGCGCCTGATGCACTATGTTTAATTCAAAAACTACGCTGGGATAAGCACTGGTAGTAAGGGCTAGAGCAACTTCGCCAGATGCTAACCGGCGTAGATTTGGAATTAACAAGAGAAAAGAAAATGCCTCAAGCTGGTGTAGGGACAAAGTGCAACGCATTTGTAGTGCAGTTCCCCTTGCAACGTAGCAGAGGTAGCCTGAGTCATGGGCATATGGATGCAGATGACTGCACTGGACAGATCAGTAGCTGCTGCCGCTGCAGCTGAGGCTACTGAATCTGCTGCAGTAGCAACTTGGGTGGCAAAGTGGACTGTAGCTACGGCAATGGAACCTTGGCCAATGGTAGCAGAGGTGTAGGTTTTGATGAATGGCAGTGTCAGTGCTGGTGGGTGCATGAGCATCACAAACAGCGGCAAAAAGGATGGAGGCTAATTTAGCATTGGAAACCAGCGTCGCCTCCAGAATAGAGAGCATGTTAGAAGGTATAGATGAGGCAGACTCAGATCCAAGGCAGCTGGGGATGCAGGGATAATGTACATTGAGGGCCGACACACTGTAGTGGGATCATGACGTGATGCTCCAGCTGTCCCACCAAGCTGACTCTGGCAACGTGTTCTTTGGGTAACGGGTGAGCTCATACATGTTTGTCAAGGTCATTGGCTGCGTGGAGGCCCTGTGTGTGGCATGTTCTATTGCATCGATGAGTCATCTGAGCCTGACTGGCTGTGCACTGCATAGTCTGTAACGTCATGCTCTCGACGGGGCCGGCAGCCGGGGTCGTTGTGACGAAGACGCGACCACTGCTCACGCTCCAACCTGTATCTGTAGTCAGCCAGTTTTTTGTCAAGACGGTTGTGCTCACGCTGTGTTGTGGATGATGTGGAAGCATGCTCAGTGTATCCCAGCAATGCTAGGGTGCCGGCTGCTTTAGGCTCCCCAGGAAGCTGCGGGGGCTTTGGCTAGATTTGTTGCTGCTGTAGTAGATGCTGCAACAACTGATACAGTTTCTGCATGCAATGCGTAAAAGCTATTACTGCTGCCGCCACAATGCATGCGCGGGGGTAGATTGTATCAAAGCTGCCAAGATTGCTGCTCTGACTGCTATTACATCTGGTATCGCTGCCGCTGCTATTGCTGCTGCCGCTTATGGTGTCACAGTTGCGTATGCTCAGGACAATATACTCAAACAGCTGCAGAGACTGCTGCTTCTGCTGCTTCTGGTGCTCCTGCTCATGCTCCAGAGCAAGAGCTTGGGCTAGATCTTCTACTTATATACTGTCGTGAGTGCTGAGGCTATCGGTGTTGCTGATCCTGTGGCAGCTGCTGACTGTTGTGATGACGGGCAACGGTGGCAAATGCCACCCCCACCAAGGGTGGTGGTTGGCAGGGGAGATGGGTTGCGGTCAAGAGTCGCCGATCTGATTGCTATGGCCAGCAATAGATTCTACTGATGCTGCGTGGGAGCAGGGGTGGCAGAATGCCGCCGCTGCCACCTCGTCATGGTAGTTGTCATGTGACTTCATGGCGACGTTGTTCATTGCGGCTGCCAAAGGCATCCATCATTCAAATAAGACTGACGTACTGTGTGGACAGCTAGTAGGAGTAGCTACCAGCATTGTCGTAGAGCAGCGGAGGCAGTGGCGGAGGCTTCAGCCATGGCCATGATCGTGGGTGTGCAATTAATCACCAGTCATTAAGAGGCCTTACCCTTCCACTCTGATACCAGTTGGTGCTAGTATGTGCTTGATCTGGGCAGTATGAGAATTCATACATACAACAACAATGAGGTACTCACACGCCATGGATTGATGCTACCGACACTTGGGTGAGCGAGGTGATAGACACCAGTCGACCGGCCCACCCATGCGAGTGGACTGCGTGGGGCCTGGCCGCCACCTCGGAATTGAACCCGACCCATTGGTTACATGCTTCTTGCAGTTTTGTACACATCCACAATGCCAAGTCCAAGAGCTTCACATTGTACTAGTCACTTGCAATGACGGTGCATATGTGTATGTGTGTGTGTGTGTGTGTGTGTGTGTGTGTGTGTGTGTGTGTGTGTGTGTGTGTGTGTGTGTGTGTGTGTGTGTGTGTGTGTGTGTGTGTGTGTGTGTGTGTGTGTGTGTGTGAGAGAGAGAGAGAGAGAGAGAGAGAGAGAGAGAGAGCGAGAGAGAGAGAGAGAGAGAGAGAGAGCGAGAGAGAGAGAGAGAGAGAGAGAGAGCGAGAGAGAGAGAGAGAGAGAGAGAGAGCGAGAGAGAGAGAGAGAGAGAGAGAGAGCGAGAGAGAGAGAGAGAGAGAGAGAGAGCGAGAGAGAGAGAGAGAGAGAGAGAGAGCGAGAGAGAGAGAGAGAGAGAGAGAGAGCGAGAGAGAGAGAGAGAGAGAGAGAGAGCGAGAGAGAGAGAGAGAGAGAGAGAGAGCGAGAGAGAGAGAGAGAGAGAGAGAGAGCGAGAGAGAGAGAGAGAGAGAGAGAGAGCGAGAGAGAGAGAGAGAGAGAGAGAGAGCGAGAGAGAGAGAGAGAGAGAGAGAGAGCGAGAGAGAGAGAGAGAGAGAGAGAGAGCGAGAGAGAGAGAGAGAGAGAGAGAGAGCGAGAGAGAGAGAGAGAGAGAGAGAGAGCGAGAGAGAGAGAGAGAGAGAGAGAGAGCGAGAGAGAGAGAGAGAGAGAGAGAGAGCGAGAGAGAGAGAGAGAGAGAGAGAGAGCGAGAGAGAGAGAGAGAGAGAGAGAGAGCGAGAGAGAGAGAGAGAGAGAGAGAGAGCGAGAGAGAGAGAGAGAGAGAGAGAGAGCGAGAGAGAGAGAGAGAGAGAGAGAGAGCGAGAGAGAGAGAGAGAGAGAGAGAGAGCGAGAGAGAGAGAGAGAGAGAGAGAGAGCGAGAGAGAGAGAGAGAGAGAGAGAGAGCGAGAGAGAGAGAGAGAGAGAGAGAGAGCGAGAGAGAGAGAGAGAGAGAGAGAGAGCGAGAGAGAGAGAGAGAGAGAGAGAGAGCGAGAGAGAGAGAGAGAGAGAGAGAGAGCGAGAGAGAGAGAGAGAGAGAGAGAGAGCGAGAGAGAGAGAGAGAGAGAGAGAGAGCGAGAGAGAGAGAGAGAGAGAGAGAGAGCGAGAGAGAGAGAGAGAGAGAGAGAGAGCGAGAGAGAGAGAGAGAGAGAGAGAGAGCGAGAGAGAGAGAGAGAGAGAGAGAGAGCGAGAGAGAGAGAGAGAGAGAGAGAGAGCGAGAGAGAGAGAGAGAGAGAGAGAGAGCGAGAGAGAGAGAGAGAGAGAGAGAGAGCGAGAGAGAGAGAGAGAGAGAGAGAGAGCGAGAGAGAGAGAGAGAGAGAGAGAGAGCGAGAGAGAGAGAGAGAGAGAGAGAGAGCGAGAGAGAGAGAGAGAGAGAGAGAGAGCGAGAGAGAGAGAGAGAGAGAGAGAGAGCGAGAGAGAGAGAGAGAGAGAGAGAGAGCGAGAGAGAGAGAGAGAGAGAGAGAGAGCGAGAGAGAGAGAGAGAGAGAGAGAGAGCGAGAGAGAGAGAGAGAGAGAGAGAGAGCGAGAGAGAGAGAGAGAGAGAGAGAGAGCGAGAGAGAGAGAGAGAGAGAGAGAGAGCGAGAGAGAGAGAGAGAGAGAGAGAGAGCGAGAGAGAGAGAGAGAGAGAGAGAGAGCGAGAGAGAGAGAGAGAGAGAGAGAGAGCGAGAGAGAGAGAGAGAGAGAGAGAGAGCGAGAGAGAGAGAGAGAGAGAGAGAGAGAGAGAGAGAGAGAGAGAGAGAGAGAGAGAGAGCTTCAAAAGATGCTACACTAGTATGGGCAAGACCACTTTATGCCCCCTCACACACTTGAACTGAATTGTTTGGCCTACTGCGCCCATACATGTGGGCCTGAGCAGTGCTAGCTGCTTAGCTGTGAGAGGGAAGGCTTGCACTCCAAAACTTGCATGAGAACTATAGCTAGAAGTGATTAATGAATGAGTTGACAGCAAGAATGAGGTTTGGTGAGAGACCCCTCCCACACTAACCTAGGTCCTGACCATTGTGGGCCTTGTTATCCAGTCTACCAAAAAGTCAGGAAAATGAACTATTTATTAGTGAGCCGTGCCAGAGGAATGAGAGCCCCAAATCTGGACATCATCCATTTTTTGTGAGAATTTGACCATACCAAATATGGATGATTTGAATGCATTGGTGTAGTCAAAATCAGCTTGAACATTAGGAGAGCAAGGTTATGGTTGCCTGAAACATGGCAAACTTTATGCTACTCAAAGCAACCGTCTATGAATGGCAGTTACATTAGTGATGGTGGCTGTTGCCGATGGAGCTGGACGTGTACTGCTACCAAGTGGGAGATTCCACACGAGGGGACAGAAGCCATGTCTCTCAAAATGATACGACTTCCTCTCCATTGCTGTGCGCCCGCAGTAGTCAACATCGGCCGAGTTGGTCATCTGCAGGAGCATGTACACAAGACGAGAGGTCACAGCATAGATCAGTGAGACAGTGCATACGCAAATCACAACACTCCTCCATGACCCGTGGACACCAGTGTACATACACGTGCAGAGGTCATACATCAATAGCGCACAACACATGTCATGCTCTTCCATGCTCTCCTGACTCCATAGTCCAACAAGTCCACACAAGTGTGAAGTTGAGAAAACGAAGAGTGAGGGTATACACGAGGTAATACAGGTTAATGGAACTCACTTATACAAGACTATACACTCATAGATGTAGACCAACCAAGAAAACAAAGTTTTTGAACGATGCACGCTTGACGATCTTGTTCAAGAAGTCAGCTAGTTGTTGCACAGTCCTGACTCACCCAATCTGGATATTGCCCCCATACAACAAAGTGTGGAAGTAGTGATAGTCCACATTAGTTTGTTTTGTGCACGTGTGATGAATGCCATTGTTGTCTGTGATGGCGATGGCACTCTCATTGTTACAATGGAGTATGATGGGTGATGCAGGCTGATGAAACTCACACAACATACAATGGAGCCACACACCTTCACATACATTAGCATCCAATGCCACAGACTATTCCTGTGCAATACTACGTACAATGCACCCTCGCTTGCCACTACGCTGTGAGACATGTGTGCCCCTAACAAGGAAGATCCATCCAGTGCAGCTCTTACCACCTGCGCTTCTAGTCCAGTCATTTTCCATCTAGCCTTCAGTGACTACGCATGGATGTTGGTGGAACATCAATCCACAATGTGGGGTTGAGATAACATATTTCACAATGCAAATTGCTGCATCTAGGCGCAGCTGGTGCAGGGACTGAGAAAACTCAGCGAGCAGGTTCACATTGAAGGTAATCTCTGGCCGTGTGGTGGTGGCAAGGAACATGAGTGATTCAATGACACGAAGAAAAGTAGTCACGTCCACACTCGTATCCAGTGTATCAGCATCACAAGCTTTTAGCTTGATCTGGTCATGTGGGGTTATGGCAGTGGATGCACTTGGGACGGTGGACAAGAGGTCTGCAAATGGATCAGCCAATGTCTGTACATAGGTTGCATGATGCTCACAGAGAATGTCGTGGGCACGGTTGTGCTCGATCTGCATACCCAGAAACACATGTGCAGGTCCAAGATCTTTTATCTTGTACGTGGACTCTGGAAGATCCTTCACTTGCTAGACAGCAACAAGATCAGGGGGCGTGATAGCAAATGTCCACACGGACAAGCACGACAACAAGGGTGGTCCCAAGTGGGGTGAAAAAGAGAGCTGGATCTGCGATGTTACATATCAAGCTATCCTTCAAGAGGGCATAGCTGATCTCTGTTTTCCAGTACCTGGACAAATGCTTGAGGCCATAGAGGGCCTTCCATACTTGCTAGAAACAGCCCGTGCCATTGTCAAAACCTAGTAGCTGGACAACGTAGAGCTCCTCATCAACATGAGCTCCATACAAGAAGGTATTTCTCACGTCCATCTGGTGGAGCTCCAAGTCATGTAGTATGACTATGCCGAAGAGGACACAACTGGTGATGAAACAACCAACCGGTGCGAAAAAATAGCCAAAGTCCACACCTGGTACCTGTGCAAAGCCTTTGGTGGTTAGCCAGGCTTTCTACTTCTCTAGCGTGTCGACCTGCTTCCATCTACAATGGAAATCCCACTTGGTCCCAATGGCATTATGGCATAGGGGCAGGTCGACCAGCTTGTACACGCAATGCTCATCAATAACAACCAGTTACTCCTTGCAAGTAGCTTCCCATTGGGCAGCCTCAGGTGCGGCCCGGGTCTCACTGAGGCTCTATGGATTGGCTGTCTGTAAAGAGGGTGTGGCTGTAAATAGACGAGCAGTGCCAAGGCCCGCTAGAGCATGCAACAACAAGACAGAGACAACACGTAAATGCTCCTGAGACATTTTGGCATGACCCAGTGTGGATCTTGGATGAAGATCTGCTTTGACGATGGCAAGGAAAGTTAGACCCAAGGCCTTTGTCCCTAAATCCACATTCACCAAAGTGTAAGAAGGGGACGTGGGATGGAGGGCAGTGGCCGGGGACGGCTGAATGATGGCAGGACATATGCATAATGGAGGCACTAGGATGCGTGGACAAAGACGACCACCAGCAGTGCGTGAGTATGTTGGACCAATCATAGAGGAGTGGATGTGCCTGGGTTGAGGAGGCAAGGACACGGTGCTTTATTAGAGTGACCGATGCAGGAAAGTTACTTGACTGGTCGACTGAGGCAGCGATCGGAGTGGCTGAATTGGTCACCTGGGTGGCGGAGCCCATGGCGAATTTAGTGGATTCAATTGCCTGGTCGGAGGTGTCAGCGGCCAAAGAGGTGGACTAGGATGCCTGATCAGCAACATGAGGAGCAGAGTCAGATAGGGACTATGGTACGGTTGGGGTGTCCGGTGCGTGTAGAGGCATAGGTGACTCAACGGAACCAGGAACTCTGGACACTGACGGACAAGGAGCAACATAGCGTACTGGTGCATAATCTCCCCCACGCAATGGTTGCGATAGGCCCGGAAGGATGCCGGCACGTACAAAATGAAGACCGCATGAAAAAACCTCCTTAAAGAACAGTGTGTCATGCAACCTGATGATGCGATGCTCAATAGGATCCCAGATCCTCCAGGCCTTTGACAGATGAGACACCCTTATAAAGATACGAAGCTGACCATAAGGAGATAGCTTGCCATCCCATTGGTCCTTTGAGAGCCAGACGCCGGTGATGCAACCCCAGACGCATGCATGACAAAGATCTGCACCCTACCCACACCAATATTGGTAAGGAGTGATAATACGGGGCAAGAGACCATGGGGAACTATGTTCCAAACCAATTCATGTACGGTATGGCCTCAAAAAATAAGATCTCGGATAAACATGACTCAATGTGCATAGTGCAGACCGCATCAGCCATGGTGCAGTTCCAACGCTCAGAGACGCAGTTTTGCTCTGAATTGTAAGGCGCAGACGTTTAATGTCTGATGCCACGGCTCCTGAGGAAACTATCCGCCTCCCCCATAAACTGATCACCTTGTTCAGAAAGGAAGCGGCAAAGGATACAACCACACTCGCGCTCTGCTGCGAGGAGTCAAGCACATATCACAACCATTGTGTAACTCGTCTGCCGGAGTCCAGATATCCATTAAACGTAAGAGTAGCTGTTAGTGACGATAAGAACCACGCTCCGTAACAGACTTGACAGGTAAGGGACCTATGAGGTCAAAGTGGAACAGCTCAAGCGGGTGGTAGGTGTGGGAAGGAGAGACATGATAAGGTGATCTGTGCATCTTGCCCTGAGCATAGTGGATACTTTCAGTTTTGGAAGGCGACTGAAAGATAGCTGGATTGAGGCCAAGGGCAGGCTGCATGTGGAGCATGCTCTGAACGACAGAGCTATGAATGTGGTATAGGCAATGGTGGAGGAGGTGAGTATGCTACGGGGATAGAGTGCTCGTGAAAAATACATGCGTCCCATCCAAAGCCAAGGATGAGGACACGGAAAAGAGACGGGTGACATTCCACAAGTCTTCACGCGACTCTGCACCCAACATCACACAACTAGACAGATGAAGAGTGATTGTACCAACAATGGAAAACACCCATGCTCAAGCAATCAAGAGCAGTGATGGACAGAAGGCTGAGTTCAAGGCCAAGCACATACAACACATCAGTGACATAGACGTTGCCAGACGGACCCCAAACACAAACAACACCAACACCATGAACAAGAAGCACCTGACTAGATCATGTCCAAACACTCTGGAAATTGCCAACCAGGCCAAGCATTGCAATCCAAACGCCTGAAAACAAGAAATCATGTGATGCGTAGCGCCAGATTCTATGATCTAGGTACCATCAGGGTCGCGGAAGTAAACAGTTATGTTGCACTGAGCGGCCTAACATGAGCTCTACGCATGAGAATGAGACGCAAAGTGTTCTCGTCAATCTTCAAGCCAGGCAACATTATTGAAGAGGGGAGTACAAATACAATGGTCATCCACAAGGGGATTGTCGCGGAGGGAAGTTCCAGTATGAGAACTGTCTGTGACCTTCAGACGAGTAGACATACATGGTGTACTTCCCAGGGGCTCACAAGGGGGGATGCCAAAGGAGTGCGCGATGAATTGCTCCAGCTGGCCCTTACGAGCAGAGGGCCCACGAGTCGGGAGGTTGTGCGGTGTGGCCATGCTAGAGGAAGGGGCTGAGATGGAGCTAAGCTAAAATGGTGGAGGTGACCATGCCACATACGGAGTCCATGTAGGAGCAGGCTTGACAGAAGGCATGGTAAGAGCCGGGGATGTAGTCATAACAAGTGCAGTGTTGGTGGAGGAGGCAGCTACTGAGGGACTGGAGAAAGAAACAATAGGAGAGGCGGTGGTGGCTGCAGCTGTACCAAGGCGGAGCTCACGCTCACAAAGCACGGTGCTGACAACACGAGACTCGTTAGAGGGGAGATGGACAGGTGTACCAGCCATGACCCAGCTGGCCATGGTTGTGGCAGACAAGAGCTATTACGTGAGGAGCTGCTATTGGATGGCTGCTGGGTCTTATCCTTCCTCTTCTTCCCACATCCCCCCTTTCCGTGGCCAGAACCATGCGTGGCTCCGGCGCTACCAGGGGTCCCAGACGACGGCGGCGTAGGAGAGGCAGAGCTGACTGCTACGAATGCCTCTATATCTCCATGCTATAGGCGAGTGTCCCAAGACATCATAGTGCCCTGAGATGCCATGGCCTACAAAATATTGAGGTCAAAGTTAACGTGGATTTTCACATAGTCGGGAGTCTTGCCATTCTTCATGGTGAGAAGAGCGGCTAGCAGAGGAGGACAAGCCTTACTGAGCCGGCGCGGAGAAGATCTTGCGCGAGGCACCAGGAGGTGGTGACGGACTCAGAGTTGCCCGTATTCAGGTCCCTGAAGCTCTTCAACAGGCGACTAACAACAGTCTGGCTAGAAGCATGGTAGGGACGCGTAAGGATACTCTAGGCCTGACGGGGGTTGGGGTCGGTGCCAACTAGGATCGCCAATGGAGGGCTCAAGGTCGGTATGATTACTCTCTGGTGCAGCGAAGACAAGGGCTCTGGCTAAACAGCCTGCATCAAACAACTTGCTCCGGGGTGGAGGAATCGCACTTAAGGATGTAGTAGGGCGAGAGACGCTCACCCTGAACCCAGAGACAAAACTATAGCTCCCAGAATGCGTAATGTCCAACATCAAGGTGGGTTGGTGGTGTTTCAAAATCCTTTCACCTGCGTTGAGCACTGGCTACACTGCCTAGAGACCCTATGACACTAGAGACGGTCTGTTGCTGCTAGTTCCACTGGGCTACTGTTTGGAACGCGGCTGAGACTGCGGGACCAGAATGGCCAGGAAGAGGCGGCTAAATGGTTGTGGCTGTCTGAGCCGACTGTAAGGTGGATAGGGGTGTACGCAAGTCGTCAACCTGTCGCTGAAGAGCGGCGACTGGGTCAGTCGGCGGTGTCGAAATAACAGAGATGGACTGTGTGGCACTAGCAAAACCAGGTCTGGCCATGGTAGCGGGCGGTGGATGCTGCCACTAGTATTGTGTCTGCTAGTGAGGAATTGTAAAGGTTTCACGGTTTCAAGGTTCTACTTTTCTTTTTTCTTTCCCCCCCTTTTCTTACTGGTATCCTCTTCGAGGAATTCACTAATAAACCCATTTTCCTTTCCTCTAGCGGTGGTTAATGGCTGACAGTCCCTCCACCCTCATGAAGCCGAGGATAGAGGGAGGTGCAGGGAAGCTCACGCAGCTTCCTCGTAGCTTCTGCGGCTGGCTTGTCTGCGATCACAGCAGCAGCCGGGCCCTTGCCCTCGCGGCTACCAAACTGGTGCTACAAGGGCCGCCACTGCTGTTGCAGTCATCGCAAGTACAGGGCTGTTGCTGCTACGGGGCTGTTGTCGTTTCTACTACAGTAAGGGATGGTGCTGCCCCTGCTTACTACTGTTAGAAGATGTTTCAGCTGCTGTTGCTACCGCTACTGCCGCAACCATGGCCAGCCGGCTCATGTTGAGGGTGATGTTTTGCGGTACAACAGCTGTTGTTGTGCGTTGCTCCTGCTGCTGCTGTGTGCTGCTCCTGCTGCTACTGTGCTGCTGTGCTACTACAATTGTACGCTGCTCCTGCTACTGCTATGTTGCTTGGACACTGCTGCTTTCTTGCACGGGTGCAGGAGCCAATTGCAGCTACACTTTTCAGCCACATGGTAGCAAGCGAGCGCAGTGCCGGAGCAAGTGTGCAATTCTGTTTTCTTCTCTCATTTTCCTGCCTAGTTGCCGTGCTTCCTCAGCTGTTGACCTCCTTGCATTCGGCAGGATAGGAGAGGCTGCAAGTGAACAGTGCGTCATTGCTAGGATGGAAGAGAGAGAGTCAAGGAAGGAAGAGAGGCAGCGGGGACACTTCCCTGCTGTGTGGCAGTGCCGTTGCCATGTGAGTCGGCAATGCCGTTGCTGTCGTGCCGCTTTGCCTTGGCCGCATGACTGGCTACACTACCACCTCCGTTGGTTCAATTCCGCAAAGAAAACTTTGGCAGCATATCCCTCGCGTTGGGAGCGTCTTGAAGCTGCCATCAGGAGAGGCTAAGACTTATGGAGAATATCGGGCAGAATTTCCCCTACAACAGCGCATATGGGGGTCCGCAAACGTTGTCTGGCACCTGTATGCTGCTGTTACTGCTCAGTCTACTACGTCTACTAAGTTATGGGTCTGATACCAAGCTTGAAATGATGATGCGCTAGTCTGGGTACGACTATTTTCTGCCACCTCACACACTTGGACTGAAGTGTGTGGCCTTCTGCACCGAGACTTAGCTTCTGACCAGTGTTTGCTGCTCAGCCGTGAGAGGGAAGGCTCGCACTCAATGGTTAGCGCCATAACTGCAGTTGGAAGTGAGTAATAACTGAGCTGACAAGAAGAATGAGGTTTGGTGACAGACCCCACCCACGCTAACCTAGGCCCTCACCTCTGTGAGACTTGTTACTCGGTCCATCAACCAATCAGAAAAATGCACTATTTTCTAGCCTGTGTGGTTTTGTCAGTGAGCCCTGCCAAAAGACCGACAGCCCCAAACTTGGGTGTCACTTTATTTTCCTGACAACTGGACTATAGGAAAACATGCATGCTGCGGACGTAGTCGTGTGGTCAAAATAAGCTATCATTTCACAAAGCAAGGTTATGGCTTCCTGAACCTTGGCAAACTCTATGCTACATGTAGCAGCCGCCTATGACTGCCAATGACATGGAGTGATGGTGACTGCTGTCGATGGATCTGGACGCGTATAGAAACAAAGGAGGAGACTCCACTCAAGGAAATGGGAGGCACATCTCTCACAATGATGTACAATCCCCTCCATCGCTGAGTGTCGGCCGTCGTCAACGTCTGCCAAGTCAGTTATTTGCACGAGCATGTGCACCTGCTGAGAGGTCACAGCACAGATCAGTGAGACGGTGCATATGCAAATCACAATAGTGTGTGTGTGTGTGTGTGTGTGTGTGTGTGTGTGTGTGTGTGTGTGTGTGTGTGTGTGTGTGTGTGTGTGTGTGTGTGTGTGTGTGTGTGTGTGTGTGTGTGTGTGTGTGTGTGTGTGTGTGTGT
>SZWC01008421.1:57611-87611 GCA_023375785.1 Penium margaritaceum | reverse complement strand
AAGCCGAAAAGGTGCTCAACGAGCTCGTCGATGTGCGCGTGGGTGCTTCACACGCAACGGAAGACACGCTGGAGAAGGACCACCCGAGTGTGGACCCCGATGAAGAGCACGACGCCGCCGATGGCGATGGTGACGAGGATCACGATCATCGCCATCGTCAAGCGACGAACTCGAGTTGAATGTTCAAGAGGAGCAAGACACTTGCCAGATCACCTGAAGCTGCCGACAGCAGTGAGGCTACCGACAGTAGCACAGGCGCCGAAAACAACCACGCAAAATGTTCCTCCGAGCACGAGCCAATGTACATGCACGACAGGGATACCACAATCGTTAAACCTCGTCATTTCTCTTGTCGTATAGAATGTTATAGGGAATTGGTTCATGAACTACATGGTTTACAACTTACCACACCACAGTGGATCCAGACGAACCATGGTTGCCAATGAGGAGATCACCATGTTGGATGGTGATGAGGCAGTTGCACAACCATGAGCTAGCACTTGTTGTATGGGTCAGCAGGACATGGGCCCAATCCCTTTGAGTCCCACATGCGCTTCATGTGTCCCCACTCAACCCACACATTGTACAGGTCCATGGTGCTGGCATCGTCCACAACACCTGCCCATTTCCCACCAGCAGCAAAGGACAACACTTCACGGACATATGGTGCAAGGACGCCATGGCCCAGGGGAGAATTGTGATCATTGAAAGTGAACATGAGAATTCATTGCAAAATTCCTTTGAATTGCTCTTCTAGGGTCGGTTTTTGCTTGAATCGGACTTTTGCACCTATTCGTTGATGTCACATCAAGATTGTCGAACACGCCAGCGAGTTGGTGGTTGACATATGCTCGTGTCACAAATGCCTCTTATCCATTCGTTGAAAATATATTCGATGACACGTGTATATTGCATCGGCGCTCACAAAACATTGTTGGAAAATGAACTCAAAATTGCATTATTTTGCTTCAAACCTTAGCGCGAGTCACCTTCATTTGTGCTGGGCAATGCCGGTCCAAAATACAACTTCCAAACTTGTACCGGTGGTTTAGTGATGTACCGGAATTTGGGTGTGTGGGTCCAGCTTGATGGAAACTAGGACAGCCCTCAGATAGGTGACCAGGCTCACTAGGAGCCGCCTAGGTAGGACCAACTGTTTGCGGGAGGGAGTTACAGGTTGCACAGACATAAATTACGGAAGCGAATTTAGCTTTGAAGAGACTGCAAATGTCAAAATCAACTCCTGAGTGAGAAAGTACGTTGTCACACCTTTTTAACAAGCCCTTATATGCCTCATTTGGCCTAGGGAGCACTGAGATACACTCTGTCAAATTCTACCCTCTAGCACACTCTTCTAGCTTAGCAGGATGAGCGGCAGTCACCTTGACACACATGAGAACTAGGTCCCACTCGACTTGCATGACCAACAGTCATGGATTACTCTTTCCTTGAATTCTCCTGGAGGTCCTCCGGTTGGCCTTTCTCCTTGAAGGCCACTCACGGCCGTCCTGGCCAATAATCATGCCGCCTTTTGAGCTCAAAGAGCTCAGGTCGTCACTTGAACCCGACCCATGATCTCCAGACTTTGAAATTCCATATCTCACTCAAATGGACTCCAAATTGAGTTCCGTAAAGTACACTGGAACCAAAGAAAATCCTCCATGCAGCTGTCATGCCAAATGATTTTTATCGAGTAACCTATTTTTTGTCACTTTCTGGCACCCTCATATCCATCATTCTCCCACTTTGTGAGGATAAAATTCACACAATTCCGCACTGTCCCCTCAGCTACTGAAAGCGGTGCGCAGCCTGTAGCTTGGCCAGGAAGTCTGCCAACATCATGCTTGAAGGGCAGAACTTGATCTGCACCACCTGCTTTGCCACGAGCTCACGGATGAAAAGATATCGTAGGTCGATGTGCTTGGTGCGGACGTGAAACCTTGCGTTCTTAGTCATAGCAATGGGGCTTATGTTGTCATAGTAGACTGTAGTCGCTATGGTCTACTGCTGTCGAAGGCTTGCGAGAAGCTCACGCAGCCACACGGCTTCCTTTGCTGCTTCACTCAGGGCAATGTACTCTGATTCAGTGGAGGAAAGGGCAGTGCGCTCTTGCGTCTTGCTCCTCCAACTGATTGCACCTCACTCCAACACAAACATGAACCTACTGTCAACCTCCTCGTGTCTAGGTCACCTCCCCAATCTGCATCACTACAACCGATGACAATGGGACTGTTGTTGCTGTCAAAGGTGAGACAAAGGTTGCTGCTGCTGTTGAGGTAGCTCAACACGCGCTTGATCGTCTCCCAATGTGACACGCCCGGACTCACATAAAACTTGTTGAGCACTCCCACTTCTTGGCTTATGCTGAGGCGCGTGTCGGCTACTGCATACACGAGGCTCCCAACTGCTGCTTGGTACGGCACTACCTCCATGTGGCTACTCTCTTGCATGCCACTGGGAGTTTGTTTAATGCTCAGCTTTGCTCCCACTTCCACTAGTGTTGCGGCCTTGCATGCTCCCGCCATGTTGAAGCACTTGAAGACGTCGCTCATGTACGTTCTCTGCGACAACTCCAAAAGTGAGCTGCTGCCGGTTGCGCTTGACCTGAAGGCCAAGGTAGTAACTGAGCTCTCCCATGTCTTTCACGTCGAACCTGGCAGTAAGGGACTGCTTCACATCGTCCAGAAGACACTTGGAGTCACATGCAACGAGCAGATCATCAACATAGAGCAAGATGATGACCTGACTTGCCTCTTGCACGTGCCCATAGACTACATGGTCGGCTTCACTGCGCACAAAACCAAGGCCAGCCAGCTGCTCATCCATCTTGTGGTACCGTGCTCGTGGTTCATAGTACTAATGGGACAGCAAGATTCCTTGTTTAAAGACATGCACAAGTCATTGTGGTTGGAGATGTCCACAAAGACTAGTAGTTGAGGTGGTGGCGGCGATGGCGGTGGTGATGGAAGTAGTTGTGATGGAGGTGAGAAGATTCACCACAGCTTCCTAGCAATGCTGCTGCTGACGTGGCGGCACAGACCAGTCAGCTTAACGCACTAGCATGCAAGCGGGTGCGAGAACAGCAAGGATCAGGCTAGGAGAGACAAGACAAGTCTCAGAAGCTGCATTGCAGTGAATGTGCAGAGAGAGATGACAAATGACAGGTCCACAGCATAAACAGCCGCCGGGGCTCACAGCGAGTGGCGCACGCGGCGGCACCTGTCTGTCCTGAACCGGCCCAAAACCACTGTTTTGGCCATAACTCTGCGCACAGGTGTCCAAACGGAGCGCCGTCTGATCCTACGGATGCAAGACCAAAAGACGGAAACATCGACTGGTCACACGCCTATTTCCGGCAGCAACTGGAGAGTGTAAGAAAATAAACATGCAAATCAGCCTGGCAGGGCTGTCCACCGAGAAAATCCTGAAGGTCTCCAAACACAGTCCGTAGGTCGTGACAACCCTCCGGTAGGCTACCAGGCTGCCTCCAGCGGGTGGAGCACCACCTCAGGGGACTCCGTCTCCAGCTGGGTCCGCCTCAGGGATCTGCACGTGCATGGACACGGCCGAGTGGTCACAACCAACTGTACAACTGTGTATGGCTGACAGCATCACAACACTCCCCCATGACCCGATGGTACGCATGTCCATACACGTGCAGGACGCGTGCCGGTGCAACACAAAGTGCTCAACAGAGACCCGGACAGTCACCCACTCTCAGACAGGGGTCGCAAACCGACGGAACGAACAGCCCCAAGAAACTTCCCACGAGCCAGTGCCTTGGTCAGAAAGTCAGCGCTCTGCAAGTCTGTGCCCACCCAGACGATGGAAATCAACTGCCGCTCCACCAGATCGCGCACAAAATGATACTCGACAGCGATGTGCTTCGTGCGTGCGTGGAACACACCAGAGTTCTCAGCGATCGCGAGAGCACTCTGGTTGTCGCAGCGGAGGATGATGGTAGGTACCGACTGGCCCAAACACTGAAACAGCCGCTGCAACCACACTGCCTCAGCGGCGCCAGCGCCTAGAGCGACATACTCAGCCTCTGAGGAGCTGCGAGCAATGCACCCCTGCTTGCCACTGCGCCAAGACACAGCGGTGCCACCAAGCAGGAACACGTAACCCGTGCGGCTGCGTCCATCAGGACTCCACGCCCAGTCGCTGTCGGTGTAGCCATCTACCACAACCGAGCACTGTCTCCGAAAGCAGAGACCGTGATACGGTGTGGAGACCACGTACCGGACGACTCGCAAAGCTGCGTGCAGAGCGCGAGCCCGAGGGGACTGACTGAACTGTGCGAGTAGGTTGACAGCGAACGCAATGTCGGGACGCGTGGTCGTGGCCAAGTACATCAGTGAGCCAATGATGCNTATCCAGCCTGCGTGAGGGTGCGAGTGATCTCTTGGTTCCAGCACCGGGGCGACTGCTTCAGACCATACAAGGCCTTGCGCAAGCGCCAGACCTTGTTGCCTTCGACCTCAAACCCAGGTGGCTGGACCATGTAGATTTCCTCCTCCAAGGTGCCATGGAGGAACACATTGTTCACATCCATCTGGTGCAGTTCCCAGTCATGATGGGCGACTACACCAAGCAGCACGCGAGCTGTGGTCATGCGACCAGCAGGGGCAAAGGTGTCAGTGAAGTCCACCCCCTCAACCTGAGAGAACCCCTTGGCAGTCAAGCGGGCCTTGTAGCGGTCTAGTGAGCCGTCAGGCTTCACCTTCTTGCGGAAGACCCACTTGGCCTGCACGACCTTCCGTCCCTCAGGACGGTCGACCAGCTCAAAGACTCCATGCTCCCGGATGGTCCTGAGCGCGTCCTCACAGGCAGCTTGCCACTGCTCAGCATCATCTCTTGAGAGCGCCTCCTTTAACGTATCTGGATCGGGGACCGCCAAAGGAGAGCTCCGGGTGGCCAGGACACACGCCTTGCGGGTCGGACGGACCACAACCAGGTCAACGGCAACTGCCTGTGCAGCCTCGTGCTCGTCAGCGATCAGCTGGTGCCCAATGGGACAGGCTGGGTGCACCTCCGTGTAGGTGCCCTGGACACTCAGGCCGAGAGCCTTCGTGCCAGGGTCACCACTGTGCACGCTGCGCGTGCGTTGTCTGGGTGGTGCAACCGCAGTCGGAGGTACACATGGGGCCAGTGGACGAAGACGTCCACCAGGCCCACGGGAGTAGCTAGAGTCTGAGCTGACCGACGGCTCAGGCACAGGGAGGGCAGGCGCTACGTCTAGAGACGCTGCAGGCGCGGGCGAGTCAGTCGCGGCAGGCGCGGGTGAAGCAGGCGCTGGAGGCGCGGGCAAGATAGTCGCGGCAGGCTCGGGCAAGGCGGTCGCAGCGGGCGTGGGTGAGGCAGGCGCTGCAGGCGCAGGCGAGGCAGGTGCAGCTCCCGCAGGCGAGGCAGGTGCAGCGCCCGCGGGAGAGGCAGGTGCAGCGCCCGCCGGCGAGGCAGGTGCAGCTCTTGCAGGCGAGGCAGGCACAGCGGGGGCAGGCGAGCCAGGAGACGAGGCAGTCGCGGCAGGTGCGGGCGAGACAATCGTGGCAGGCACGGGCGATGCAGTCGCGGCAGGCGCAAGCGAGGCAGGCGTAGAGACTACAGGCCCAACAGCAATAATAGCCGGGTCAATGGTGACCAGCAACGGTCCCACCCCGGAGGCACCCCGGACGGACTCACCCTGTGGGGCAGACTCCCCCAGCCGACGGAAGGCCTCACAGGTGGGAACGTGATTCGCTGCCTGGGTGGGAATGGCAGACAGGTCGCGGTACGGCAGTGCCTCAAAGAACAGCGCGTCGCGCGACTCAACAATGCGGTGTCGTCCTGCATCCCAGAAACGCCACGCTTTGGAGCGCGGGGAGACACCAAGGAAGGCACACATCCGGCCGCGCGGAGAGACCTTGGACCCCTGCTGGTCCTCGGTGTACCAGACGAAAGCCAGGGAACCCCAGACGCGAGCAAGCCTGAGATCCGCACGGTGACCGAACCACAGCTCATACGGCGTGACGTGGTCCGGCAAGGGACCATGCGGGAGGCGGTTCCAGACCCACGTCATGTAGGCGAAGCCCTCGAAGGCGAAGGACTCCGGGAGACCGCACTCAGCGCGCATAGCGTGAACCGCATCCTCCATGGTGCGGTTCCAGCACTCAGACACACCGTTATGTTGTGGCGTAGCAGGCGCCGAGAGCTGGTGACAGATACCAAGCTCGGCGAAATGAGTGGTCAGCTCACCGAGATACTCACCGCCGCGGTCAGAGCGGAAGGTGTGAAGGGAGTGACGAGACTGACGCTCATCCATCACAAGCCACAAGCGCACGGCAAGAGCGGCATCGCTCTTGTGGCGGAGGCAGTAGACCCACCGCATGCGGGTGAAGTCATCCGTGAGGGTAAGGACATACCGACCACGGTCAGCGACAGACTCGACAGGAAGAGGTCCAAGGAGGTCCTAGTGGACAAGATCCAGGGGACGCTGCGCGCGAGTGACGGAGGCAAGGTAAGTACAGTGATTCATTTTACCCTGAGCGCAGAACAGACAGTCGGTCTTAGGTGGCTTCTCGAAGGAAGCCGCGATGCGATACAGGTCATCCACAGCGGTGGCACGCAACACAACCGTGGAATTGTCAAGTGCTGTGATCGTGGCATCATCAGAGGAGTGGTGAACAGAGAGACCCATCCTCGTGCAAGCACGGACAGAGAGCAGGCTGAGCTCGAGATCAGGCACAAAAAGCACGTCAGAAAGGTACACGGGACCAGACGGACCATCAAACCGTACAGCCCCTGTCCCCTGAACAGGTAGTGACTGCCCAAAACCTGTCCGCACTGACCGAACAGACCCAACAGGACCAAGCACGACAAAGGCGGTACGGTCACAGGTCATGTGGTGAGTGGCCCCTGAGTCAATGATCCAGTGGCCACTCGCCTCACGACCTCTGGTGGTCACGGTGCAACAAGCAACGGAACACGCTGCCTCTGCTGGACGCTCAGCAGGTGTGGCAGGACAGCGGGACAATGCACGACGATGCGACTCATCCAACCACTCTGTGCTGTCAGACTCATCGTCACCAGGCGACAAAGCCCCCCCACAAGCATGACCACGTGCAACAAACACAGATGGACAGTCAGTCTGTGGACCACTCGGCTGTGACAGCACACTCGCACCTCCCTGAGAGCGAAGTGCCAGCAGTCGACGTAGCTCTGCGATGGTCTGGTCCCTCGGGTCCGGGGTGGTGCTCCCTCCGGATGGCGGCGGGCCTGTCGCCGGTGCTGCACCCGAGGTTGCCGCGGCACGGGCTGTTGCTCCAGTGCGGATCCGCTCCTCGTGGGCTGTCTGAAGACCGCGGGTGATCCTCGCCCAGTCCAGCTCCTGCTGGCACTCAGTGTAGCGATGAGGTCCGCCGCAGTTGTGGCAGCGAACAGCACGTCCGGTGCCACCAGAAGGCTGATGCGGTCCCTTCTTCCTTTTCCCTTCTTCCCCTTCATGAATACTGCAGTGGCTGTCGAAGCAACAGGGGAGGAGGCGGGAGAGGGAGAGGTGTAGCTGGTGGGGGTGAAGGCGGACGACGGTGTGGAAGGCGTAGAGGACGTCGCTCCCACTGCTGCTGCGACCATGGCGCCCTGCCGATGCGCGCGGGCTGCCTCGTCAGCCGTCGCGACCTGAATGAAGTACCGCTGCGCCCAGGGCAGTAGCTGTAGGGTGTCTGACATGGACGCGAGGACATCCTGGTCAAGGCCAGAGAAGGTGTCTGTGAGCTCAGGGCGCACTCCCAGCATGATGGTGTCTAGCGCCCAGAGCTGAGATCCGCCTCCGGTGCCCAGGCAAGTGTAGAGGCGCATGGCCCGACGCCAGTAATCAGCTGCTGACTCCGAGGATCCCTGATGAAGAGAGTGGAACTCGCGAAGGCGCACGGACCGGGTCGCGTGAGTCTCAGCTGCAAATAGGGTCAGCGCTAGCTCCCAGCCGCGGCGCGGGTCTGCGCCTGCTCCAGTCCCTGGCGCGCCCAGGAAAGGGCGGAAGTCGACCACTGTCTCCTGTGGAACCGCGTACAACAGTCCACGCATGGCACGCG
The DNA here is from genome assembly GCA_023375785.1 of Penium margaritaceum. Lineage (NCBI taxonomy): Eukaryota > Viridiplantae > Streptophyta > Zygnematophyceae > Desmidiales > Peniaceae > Penium > Penium margaritaceum. Next base: position 79,542 of record SZWC01008421.1, on the reverse strand, counting down.
CTGCTGTAAGGGACTGGAGCGGATCAGCCGTCTGGTACTGGCTGTGGTAGTAGGGCCAGACCCCCTCTGAGTCCGCCCATACCTGAAACAACACCTCCCAACAGTCAAACCCCGCTTTACTGTCGTAGCGAGGCGGGGAAGTCTCGAAGTCCTTAGGTGGTTGCTCCGTGGGGAGCTGGACCTCAGGCGGTGCTAGGAGCGGACGTGGGAAGGGCATGAGAGGCATCAACGCTGCTCCCCCAGCGGCACCCGAGGCCTGACGTGGGTCGGCCTGCTGTTGCTGCTGCTGCTGCTGCCGCTCCGGCTGCTGCTGCTGCTGCTGCTGTCCCCTCGGACTGGGCACCGGCGTCTCAATGCGCAGGCTCCTCATCTGCTCCATCAGCCGGCGAAGCGCATCCTCCCCAGTGGGAGGGGGAGCCTGATCCCACTCCTCGACAATGGACTCTCGTCTCTGCGCAGGAGCGGCAGTGGGACCAGCACACTCCTGGCCCGATGGGGTTGCCTCTCTATCGTTCCCAGGCTGATGTCCCGGTGTCCCAGACAGAGAGACCAAGGCATTGCGGATCTGCCGCAGAATCGCTGACTGCTCATCCTGGCACAGGCGGAGTGATGACTTCTCCGCCAATAGGAAGTCAACCGCCTTTGAACGTGGGCTGTGGGCCCCGCTCATGACGGTGCCTTCCGGCTCCTTGCCCTTGGAGCTGCTTGACTCCATGCTGAGGCGGTGCAAACGTCGTCCGAACACAAAACGTCAGCGTTTCTCGAGGAATTGGAACGCTGGAAAAAATTGAATTTTTGTCAAAATTTTTGACTAAGTCTATGATGACGTCAGCATACTCACCGCTGTCGTCAGCAGGTGTCTGCTGACGTCAGCAGTGGGCTGCGGGCGTCGTCACTGCCATTTCCGATGCTGCTGCGCTGCGCTGCTGCTGCTCTGCTGCTGCGCTGCGCTGCTATGCTGCTGCAGCGCTGCCGCTGCTGCGCTGCGCTGCTGCCGCTGCGTTGCCGCTACTGCTGCGCAGCCGCGGCAGCGCTGCGCTGCTGCTGCGCTGCCGCTGTTGCGCTGCGCTGCTGCTGCTGTGCCGTCGCTGCTGCTGCTGCGTTGCTGCGCTGCGGCTGCTGCTGCGCTGCTGCGCTGCTGCGCTGCTGCACTGTTGCGCTACCGCTGCTGCGCTGTGCCGCTGCCGCGCTGCCACTGCTGCGCTACGCTGCTGGTGCTGCGCTGCCGCTGCTGCGCTGCTGCTGCGCCGCCGCTGCTGCGCTGCGCTGCAGCTACGCTGCGGCTATTACTGCGCTGCGCTGCTGCGCTGTCGCTGCAGCAGCCGCGGCTGCTGCTGCTGCTGCCGCAGCCGCTGCCGGCTGCTGGCTTCTGCCGTGGCTGCTGCTGTCGCTGCTGGCTGTTGCGGCTGCCGCCAAGGCCGCGGCTGCTGCTGCTGTGGCAGCCGCCACTGCCGCGGCTGCTGCTGCCGCAGCTGCTCCCTTTTGCCGCCGCCGCTGCTGCTTCCGCGGCTGATGTCACGGCCACGTCTGCTGCGTCTGCTGCGGCCGTGGGTGGAGAGGCCGCGATCGCTCTTGCCGCGGCCGTGCTGACTGGTGCGGCTGTGGTGGCTGCGTCCACTGCTGCGTGGTGGTGGCCCCCCCTCACAGGACCCGTTGCTGTTGCGGTGGGCTGTGCTGCTGGTGCCACTCAGGGCTGCTGCTACTGTCGCTCACTGCTGCTGCAAACGCTACGTCTCTGCTGCGCAGCTTTGCAAGCTCTGGCTCGCTGCTCTGATACCATGAGAAGGTTCACCATAGCTTCCTAGCAATGCTGCTGCTGATGTGGCGGCACATACCAGTCAGCTTATCACACTAGCATGCAAGCGGGTGCGAGAACAGCAAGGATCAGGCTAGGAGAGACAAGACAAGTCTCAGAAGGTGCATTGCAGTGAATGTGCAGAGAGAGATGACAAATGACAGGTCCACAGCATAAATAGCCACCGCGGCTCACAGCGAGTGGCGCACGCGGCGGCACCTGTCTGTCCTGAACCGGCCCAAAACCACTGTTTTGGCCATAACTCTGCGCACAGGTGTCCAAACAGAGCGCCGTCTGATCCTACGGATGCAAGACCAAAAGACGGACACAGCAACTGGTCACACGCCTATGTCCGGCAGCAACCGGAGAGTGTAAGAAAATAAACATGCAAATCAGCCTGGCAGGGCTGTCCACCGAGAAAATCCTGAAGGTCTCCAAACGCAGTCCGTAGGTCGTGGCAACCCTCCGGTACACCAGGTAGGGTACCAGGCTGCCTCCAGCGGGTGGAGCACCACCTCAGGGGACTCCGTCTCCAGCTGGGTCCGCCTCAGGGATCTGCACGTGCATGGACACGGCCGAGTGGTCATAACCAACTGTACAACTGTGTATGGCTGACAGCATCACAACATGAGGCAATGGTAATGGTGGTGGTGGTGGTGGTGGTGGTGGTGGCGGTGAATGGTAGGCGTTGGTGGTGTTCATGGTAGTTATGACGGTTGTCATGGTGTTGGTTATGGAGATGTTCCTAGTGGTGATCGTGATGGTGATCGTTGTGCTAGCAATGAAGATTCTTGTCTTGTCAGTAGTGGAAGTGGTGGTGTTTTTCAGGTTGATGGCTGCCACGGTGTCATTTGTCAATGTGGCGGTGGTGATATGTGTGGCGGTAAGAGTGCCCATATAGTTTATAGTGTTTCCACAATACTTGTGCAAAATGGCCACCATCGTTGTCATGACCTTTTGCGCCTTTCAAAGACACGTTGATAAGTTGTTCGTGAAGTTGTTACAATTTCGTCACATGTTATTTACTTAGAAAGAACAGTGAAGATGTTTCTCATGTGGTTTATGCATTGTGTTGGCCGAGTTCTCATTCAGAGAGATAATGCATACTGACGTGGAAATTATTCAAGCTTAACCTGACCATCAAGTCCTGGCCACAAATTTGGTAAACGGGTCAACGCATTCACAAAATGACCATGCCAGGCTTCCTTGATCCTGGCTCACGCATCCATCCAATTTATCGTGTCATAGCCCTTTTATTCCAACTAGAAATCGTCCTCTACTCGACTGGTTGGCTGGAACCCGCAATCATCTCGATGATAGTATTGGTTGATCAAAACGTTAATGTGAATATTTGACTTTTATATTCTTACAGGTTGTTCAGCTGATGAAGACAAACACGACGGACACACTTCCATTCCTACCTGTACAAATCTCAATGATACTTGTGTCTAGGTGAGTTAGAGACAAGCTATCGAAAGGGATCCAACAATGACCCTGATCGGCATGCTCCATCATAATACAAAGAGGAGCCATGCCGTGGTGGCACTCCCAGTGACACATCGTTGTTTTGGCCAACCAATTCCTTCAAGTTTGGCAAGTGATCTACGTGACACGTGTGACTCTGGCTCCAGAATGGCATGTTCACGTCCACATTTAGCTTTGTAAACAGGGTAATCACCTGTGTGATGAGAGCTTCCGATATACAATATCTCAGTCTGAGTAGGTTAATCTCCTCCTAAAAGGGGGGCATAATAGGTTGAGATGCAGGCCATTGTAGTGGGGGAATCATTGTTGTGTTTTGTAGGACGGCTCCTACTCAAGCTAGAAGACAAGAGGGTAAGGAAGCTATAACAGCTGCCCGATTTTAGGTTGGGTGTATCCATGTAATGACTTTGTTGGTGAGAGGGGTTAGGGTGATTTTGGATGAGCCTCCATCCTCTTGGCTACTTTGCATGTATACTTGAAACACCTTCAGTGAGGTGGAATAAAACTGCATGCTTCAGGTGGTGATCGATGGAGGCTTGGGAACTTGGATCTCATTTCTTTGGCACCCTTTTTAGAGCCGGCACAATAGTTAATCTTTGGAGGCAATGCACCAAGTTTCCTAGAGAGCACGCGAGAAGGATCCCCAGGTCCAGCTATTCTCCCTGTGATTAAGGTGAGTACATGTTAGGCTATTTCAATGGAGCACCCCTCCATGTGGTCCCATATAACACATGGCCAGCGTTTTCTACCATCGTGGAGATTGTAGAGATTTAGTGCTTGCAAGTCTAGCCTTGCAAAAGCCTCGCGTGGCATCGCTTAGGCAATACCCCACAGTCTGCATGTAGACTGGAGTAGTGGGAGAGTCTATGTCTGTGTCAATGGCAGAAGACAACATTTACCTCTGATTGAGTAATCCACGATGTAGCGATGGCTACATGATGGTGTAGAGGGGGGAGCAGCACAAGAAGTTTAAGTAATCATGAAGCGTCGCACATAGCAAAGATTGCTTGATGTGGCCAGACGACAACTGCAATGCACAACAAAAGTGTAGTTTGTCCTTGTACAAAAAATATGAAGTAGAAAAAATCACAGCAGCAGAAGCGACAATGCGGACACCATCAACCTCAACATCTGACAAGTTCACAACTGCACCAGAAAAAAATGCATCCCTCATCAAGGAGTTTAAGGGGGGATTTCCGATGAACCACCTTGATACTTACCCAAAAACGAGACATTGATCACTAGATAGACCTGAAGATGCATTGCAGGTTGAAGGTCAAGGGGGGCTGTCAGATGAGAGACCACTAGCTGAGCGAACTCAAGAGGTAGCTTGGTGAGATGGTAGGTGAAGGATTCATTATGTCATCCACGTCACCTTACGTTGCACCTGTACGTTATGTAAATAAAACAATCCTACAAAACGAGGATGTGCGTGTATTACCAGGATTTTGATGACATCACCGTTAAGAACCGCTATCCCATTCTACGATTAGACATAATTCTTAACCACCTCCGAGGAACAAGAGTTTTCACACGACCAGCCTATGCAGCGACTATCATTAGATCCGCGTATCTCCACGAGTTTTACAATGGGCACGTACACATGGGGTTCATGATGATGCCGCCTTGACCTACAAATGTTGCAACGTAGATGGTGGCAATAAAAAAAAACTTTTTTCTGCCTATACCATGATGACTTTATCGTCATATATCTCAACGACATCGTGGTGTAGAGCCGTGACCAAATGGAGCACAATGGAAAACTCTGAAAGGTTCATAGATTTTTACAAGGAGAGAAGTTTAGACTGTTGGAATGTGACATTGACCACCTTAGACTGGTGGACGGATCACCAAGGACTCAGAGAAAGTGGAGGCGGTCGTTGATTAGCCGACGCCAATTAATGTCCAAAACGTATACTTGTTTTTAGGCTTCCACAAATACTTCCATCAACTTGTGAAAAACTATCCTCGAGTGTGAGCGCCTTTCTTTTACCTCACTCAAAACGCCACTGAGTGGAATTGGAGGGATAACGAACAAGAAACATTCGAACCTATAAAAAATGCTCCTATAAGCTGGATAGTGCTACCCACACTAATTACGGCTTTGGGCTTCCTTGAACATGTGATATGACTGGGAATTTAGAATCTGCAGAGAATTCCTTGCAAGAACGAGTTAGGAATAGGATCGATCCATCTTGAATTGAGGGGGTTACGCCCTGCCAAATGTTGGACCGGCCGATGGAAAACGTATGACAGGTTTTCATTCTCAAACACCATGGTTCAGCCCTACAAAAATGCAACGAGGCCGAAGCGTGCCTAGGGACATGGATAGTCAATGAATCAAGGATCATTGAGGGCCAACAATGCTTTGGAATGGCGTCACGAAGTGTTATTACCATAAATGGCGTCTCAGGCGGCTGTCAACACCGCTAGTGGTGTTGCATACAGCGAATTACAGCGGGTCACAGAAATGACCATATCTCGGCCGTTCCTCCACAAAATGATGCTATTCTTGATGCGTTAGAAAGCTGGTGTGATATACCACATGGTTCTGATGCAATGAAATTTATTACTGGCCCATACATAGCCATGTACGGCTTGGCAAACTCGAGTCGCCTAGGATATGTCATTATGTACATATATTTTTGTATGTTCACACCTGAATAACAAGTACAGTCTACTCCTACTTTGCCACACATCATCCAAGACGATCCTTTACTTCCATATACATCAAAATGTATGCACTGGCCTCCCTATGGACGGCTTTGCCACCGTTTGTCACTTGCATCCTCCGGTCGAGGCTAGCACATCATACCCGGTTTACACCTCAAATATCAACACCAACTGTATGATTGGCAGATCCAACGATGAAATACATCATATCCCCTGCTGTATTTGATAAAGTATTAGGAGTCCGTCTTTTATAAAATAATGGTAGTGGAGAACAATCCGTCGCAGACATGCCACGAAAACTTTGTGAGCTGGTTTACTAAACTGTGCAACACGAGAGAAATACATGCTTGTGGTCATGCATGCATCCATTACATGCTGATGATATTAAGAAGAAGAGATAAGAAAGTATCTTGTCAGTGGAGACCCATACCTTGCGAGGTAACTTGTGAATAGATACAAGGAGTTCTGGGGGTATGACAGAACTGAGTTTTATTTCGTTGACAATTACCGGCAAGGTCGATGCACTCATCATGTCGTCGTACTACCAAGTGATGAACTATAAAGGTGTTGCTAGAGGAGCACCATGACAATAGTCCAGGTGAACACTTCGGCAAAGACAAGGTGCTCAAGATGTTGGCATAATACTATTGGTGAGACCGTACAAAGATGTATCACCTTTTTGTAGATCATGCCACACCTGTTAGCGCCCAAACTCCCGTAGCATGAGGCCATGATTACTACTACAACCACTCCTTATTTTGTTGGAGCCATGGATTGGCCTCGAAATGAAATCCATAACAGGACTTTCATCATTCAAAAGGGAAATGACACCATCCTCGTGGTGGTGGAGATGTTTTCCAACATGTCGCATTTCATTCCAACGATGACCATCATCATCACATAATGAACTACGTGAATGTTTCCAAACTATATCATACAATTACATTGAGCATCACATTCCGTCAATAGCAACAGGGATGGTTCCTTCACTAGTTGTTTCTTCCATAAAATGATGACTAATTACGAGTGTCAGATCCAGCTACCAAGGACACTAAATCCTCAAACTAACAGCAAAATGGAGCGGACCAACCAGAAGCCCAAACAACTACTCCCACCCTTGTCAGGGCCTCGTGGCACAGACTCGCTGGCAAAAATGACCGACCGCCAAACTCACATACAACTGTGCTACTTCCACTAGACTGTTATAACTCTATTTGAGGTTGTTTATGACAAGCTTCCCACAATGCCGCCAGGATGCAACGCCACTGCAGCATTCCCGTAGTTGACATCCAGCAACGGGACTTCTCTAGCATCTGGGAGGAAACACGTTAGACCATTACACGGACATAGTCAGTGATGAAGTGAGAGGGATACCAACATTGCAGTATCGACATCTTCAGCGCTGGTAATTGCATCATACCTAGCTCAGCGAACATCTTCAGCGCTGGTAATTACAAGGACACAATTTCACGAAAGTCAAACCATGATTGTTGGAGCCGTTGGAGATTGAACAAGAGAAAACCCCAATCATCGTTCGACTTTGCCTCCCCAATAGCACAACAATCCATCCCGTTTTCCTCATCATCAAGCTCAAGTACTATGGTTACCCTAACACGAGATACCTCGACAAGATTTTCATCCCTCTGCCTCCCATTCACGTGGACGGGGACATTGATTACGTCATCGAGGACATCCTCGAAGATTGGCGCCATGGAAAAATGACCGAGCATATGGCGAAGAGGCGCGGATACGACGTTACGCACAATAGCTGGGAGCACTGTGACATTTGATCGATGGCTCCTACAAGCTTCACCGGCCTACATCAACTCACGTGCAAGGACGATGCACCTTAAACAGGAGGGGAGTTGTTATGTCCAGATGTGCACGAGTCATTGGACGCGGCAAGTGGACAATCTTGTCATTTCGGCTATGGCTCACCGTGCATTGATCTCAGGAATTCTAGCCCCTGGCACTAACTTACAGGCCATAAAAAAAACCTCGGGAATTTACGCCCACCGGCCAAGGGAATTTGACCACCTACTCCGGCTCTCGGTATTATGCTCCCAAAGTTCTTGACACATTTGACCACTTACAAGAAAGGTCGACATAAGTGTCACAAATCGTATCAATGTTTATAAATTGTCACGTTGACTTCTGGGTGACGTTGCACATCTTTTCAACACCTCGATATTATTGGAACCCCCGGACTTCTAGATGAAGTCTCTTAAATTAACCTCTCGTGACGCGACGTCGCATGCGTCGCTTGACGCGAGCGTCCAAATCTCAAGATATGCCTCATTCTGTTCCTCCTTACTGTATACATGTGTTTGACACATCTAAAACTTACTGTTCCAAATCCTTGAATTATTTGTTGCTCCCTTTCTCGATATCGTGAACCATTCACGTTTTGCTAAGCGCAATTGTGGTCTCTGGTTGTTGAAATTATCTAAACTAACTTATTATTATATGGATACAACTTACTCAAAACCATTCAAATCTTAATAAATCCACATCTCCACACAAGAGATGTAGGGTATTCGGATGCTTGGCTTCTAAATAATCCGGCAGCTTTCTTGGGATCTTTAAGCATGAATAACTTAAGCGGGCAAGAGGTCAAAGGTTCGTGCGATAAATTGACGGAGGGGCCCGGTTTCAATGCAAGAACCCGCACCAACGGATCCATCAACACCGCAGCCCGTGTTCGAGTGGCGATTGACTAGAGGGCCCGTGGGCTCCCGGCGCGATTTGAGATAGCCGGCCTCGTATCGGCCTGGTTATTGCTTGTGACTGGCCGCAAGCAAAACTAGTGGAAACGAAAGTGTGGCAACTTCTTAAAATGCTACATTGTACACAACGAGAGAATAGCAGGAGCATCTTTCGGACCTATTGTATTGATGCAATTTACATCTTTCAGCATGTTATTGGGAACTATAAATAGCAAATTTGACGAGGTTTATCAAGGTCTTTGCTATCCAGAGATGGTCACGGGCGATCTTTGGCTAGTGGCATTGCTGAATCGATCCATTCACTGAATGCAAACTGCCGGTGGACTCTGTGGTTTCCGACATTCACCGACTATGCCCACTAGTTGGTCAGATTGGCCGGCATGGCCCCATGGTTGGTTGGCTATCAAAACGGGAGTATTTATCGAATCGCACGTGTAATCAAGGCTCTGAGGTCGAACTACCCATATTTGTGTTCATATCCCAAGGGTTACGTCCCGGACGTACACGAGTCCATGAACTTCGAGATCTGGCATTCTTGTAGTTACATTCACGGGCCACCGCGCATCGACCTCCAGATTTGTGTGCCGTCCGGCCAAAAGGTATTTGGCTGGACGGCACAAGGTGTTTTTGGCCAACTGCGCCGACCTTTGGTGTTCTGTCATTGAAGTTTTTGACAATTTGATGATCCTCCGTAAAGTTCAATAGAAGTGTCGTGAACTATATTGGTATTTTTATATTTTTTTGATCGACTTCCCGACAGCACCAGACTTTTATGAAGGCGCGTCTTGATGTTCACGACTGCCTCCGACTTCTCGATGGAGCTTCTCGAAGCAAAAACTCACGGCCTTGCCTCACACGCATCGCTCAGACAGAGAGCTGATGAAAGAACATATGCCTCATTCTCATTCTCGGACTTATATGTACGTGCTTGACTCATCTGACACTTTTCATCAAAGTGCGCTTGGTGGTGAGTACAAATGATCCATTTGTTCGAAATCCTCAAACCGTCTTTTGCCCTGCACCTCGTCTCTGTGAACCACGGCGTAACACTTGGTATCAGGGTCCAACAACATTGGAGGGGCAGCTGGTGAATTAACTAGTAGGCAACAACCTCACACGAGTCGCCAGCGCATCTCTATTTTTCAGAAGATCACAGGCTCTGTGATGACAATAGTGAACAGACCGAGCGCAACCGGTGATGTCTTAAAGTCCCTGGCGAGTACTCCTGCAACGGAGGATCAGTAGAGCATGAGCATCAATGCACTCCACATAAACTAGACGGCATTGGTAACCCTCACGGCAAATGCCACATTCACAAACCCAACGGCCAACCCGGTGACAGACCCCTCAGGCTCGGCAAACTCTTCGCCTCTACCGCTACCTATGGATATGACATTTGGCACAATAGGAGGCGCTAGACGACGAGCGTGCATCAATAAATACCTATTCCATTGGAATTCAAGAGCCTCAACACCCATGTGCACGAACAACTCAACATGGCAATGGAGGAACTTCAGGTCTCTCGTGCACAAGAAACAGTGCTCACCAAGTGAACTGTACCTCTTGAGTGAATCACATATTTTACCGGCACTTCCTGAGCCTGTCGATCCCGCGGACAAGAAGGGACCGATGGGAAGGATGTGGCTAACGAGTTTGGAGGTGTACGTTGCTAATATTGGGGTAATGTTTTTGAAAGTTGACCTTGTGGCCTTGTTTTTGCGTGGCATGGCTTTGCGGTCTGGTCTAAAAACCATCCAGTGGCACCAAGAGACTGGCAGAGCCAGATCAACAGCTCACGCGAATTCTCTCACATTGTCGACCGCAAGTGTACTATCTCTCGAGTAGATTAATCCAACATGGCACGAATCTGTCACGCCATAAAAAACGAAGGGCGACTTTGCTCCTGCTACTCTCACTCGTCTTAGGAAGGTGAACAAGGAGTCTGACGCATGGTTGAGACTCCGACTACGTCAGCAGTCCAACGTGAGTAAGTACACTTGGCTTTCTTGCAAAATGATCACTGACAGTGACCTTGCCCCAGATGAACTGTGTTTCCACTACAAGAATGGCCTAAAGCAGGATACTCAATGAGCAATTACCGTTTTTAAAGTCCAAGATGACCCTTTGCAAATGATCGCAGTGGTCAAATGCATCGACACCGCCGACTATGACACACACATGCGTGAATCCAAGGACTGGTGATCCCAAGGCCACAATTCTCACCATGGCGGAGGAAAGTCGTAATTGATGGGAACCTCGTCTCTAATAGAGATTGACGCTGTCGATTAAGGCAATCAGCGACTGAACTGGACTTGCGAGAAACCGGGTCATATCTCTCTTGAGTCTAAAAACTGACACTGATAAACCAAAAAATGGGGGAAATTTGCAGAAAAAGGATTGAGGAGTGGGAAACAATAAAGGGGAGGAGTAGACTACGAGGCTCCAGTCCGGTCAAAAAACGCTGCACCGTCTGATTGTCCACATGAACGGCTCGCATCACCACATATGAGGGGTCTCGATATCACAAAGTTTGACGAAGGGTACGAGGATGACCAGCTGGCAACAGTGCTAGGGGTACGACCGAGGGGTTGTAAGAGTCACATAATGGTTCGTCACTACTGGATGGAGGACCTTCTCATAGCTTTGTCAGCAACGTCCTGGTTCGGAAGCTATGCTTGCAGACAAAACCAAGGGTGTATGGAGAAAACCCCGTTGATGGACGGCTATAGATCCATCAAAATTAGAATCCACTCCGATTGCAAATTAGAGATCAGCACGCCGTAACGGTCCAGATTACTTGCCCAATGAGCGCCCATAAAAACATTATCGGGTGAGATTTCCTCTTCAAACACAATCAGTAGGTAGAATGAAGCAATGGGTTGGTTTATAATAAAGTTTCAGGCACAAGAGGACACTTGGCTCTGGTCGAGCGACCCACGATGCAACGGCAGTTACGATAAGCATGAGGGGTGGAAGCAATAGAGGAAGTTATGACATACACAGTACACCAACATAAATCCCAAGATGTGGCCAAGCGGTACACGAAGTACGGAGCTCAAGTGTGGATAATCCATGTGGAAGTAGGGAAAGCATAATAAGTAGGAGCTACCAAGGCGATGATCACGGCCTTGGCACTATAAACATTTGGAGAAGTACCGGAGTTTGCGACACTCGTTGAGGAGATTGAAGGGATTTTTTTCGACGAACTTCTAGAGGGCTACATCTAGAGCGGAACATCAATTGTCAGAAAGACCATAAGGCCGTCAGCAAACCCATAGTGAAGGGGACCCATCGTATGAGCGAGCACGAACAAACCAAACTCAAGAAGCAGGTGGACAAAACGACCCAAGAAGCAGGTGGACGAAATGGTCGGCCAGGGGTTCATCTGACCCTCCATGTCACACCACATCCATAATTTTTGTGAAAAAAAAACACGGGAAATGCGGACTACCAAGCATTGAAAGACATCACCATCAAGAACTGCTATCATCTTCCACAAGCAGATGACCTTTTTTGACAAAATCCATGGAACCCAAAATTCCAGCAAAGTGTACATACGTAACAACTATCATCGGATATGTGTTTGTGGTAAGGACGTGATTAAGGTGGCATTCTGTACTAGATATGGGCACTATGAGCTCACAATCACGCCGTTTGGACTCGCAAATGCCCCTAAAACATTGATGACAATGATGAATGTATTTTACCCGCACCTTGATGAAATTTCCATCGTGTAAGTCGACGACCTCTTGGTATACTGCTGCATCCGAGGGAGCACAATTGACATATTTGAAAAGTTATGGGAGTTCTACAAAAGATAAAATTATCAAAAACCTCTCAAATTGTGTCTTTGGTCACCGTTCGATCGAGTTCTTGGGCCACATCATTGGCGGCGGACGAATCACCATGGACTATAAAACGTGGAGGCAGTTGCTGATTGGCCGGCGCCCACAGATGTTTTCGACATCCGAGTATTTTTGGGCTTCTACAACTATTATTGTCAACACATAAAGGATGACGCTTGACTGACAGAGATTCCCTTTGATCTCACTAAAAAATCACCAAGTGGAATCAGGGGGATAGAAAAAAAAATAAACATTTGATTGTTTAGGAAACGCTCTGACCTTGACGCCATCCTTATGATTGGCGGATCAAACAGTGGAATGCATCATGACCACTGAGGCGTTTGATTGAGCCACTGAAACTGTTCTTGTCCACGATGGTGGAGAATAACCGGTCGCATACATGTCGCGTAAACAATGCGAGCTGGAACTCAATTAGGTTGTACATGAGAAACAAATGCTCGCAGTCATGCACATATCCAAGGAATGGCAGTGCGGCTTGGAATGCTCATGGTGCATCGTCCCCATTGACCATTGCGTGTTGGAATATCTCAATACTCGACGAAATCCGAGCCATTGACAAAATTGATGGATGGAGTTCCTTGAGTCCAACTTCGATGTCAAGTACCGGTCTCGTAAAAGTAGTCTTGGATTCTACGAGTCGGTGGCTAGCTTTTATGGCCAAGATCAATACGTTGCCCGTCGAATGAGACCCATACCTCGCGATACTATTCACAAAAGGTTACGAGGAGTTTGGCAGGTACGAGGACACCAATTTATCATTCGACTACCCGTAATAGCAACGACAGTTGACTCGCCAAGTTGTCGCGCCAACGAACAAGGAGTTGCAAAGAACTTTGGTGGAGAAATTCCACGATAGAGGTCCACGTGGATAATTTGGCGAGGACAAAACACTCAAGAAGCTGGCGAAGTACTATTGGTGAAACAAGATGCAAGCGGGCGTGTCAAACTTTTGCAAATAGTGCAATACATATCAAAGACAAAAATCCCGTCACACAAGGCCACCTAGTCCACTCCAACCCTTACCCACAAGAGCATGGACTTCGAATGGGACTACCTGCCACCTTTAAGGGGTATGACGCCATCCACGTCATAGTGGACATATATGTAAAAAAAAACTTCATCCCAACAATGACCATCGTCGTCGTTGAAGGAACAGCACAACCGTTCTTGAAATCTAATCAAGCCGCTACACGGTGTGCCACATACCTTCCTTGACAGCAAAGACGGTCGCTTCACTGTGCGTCTTTTACGAGTTACAAGAGTTTGATTTAGCTATCAATGACATTCCATCTCCAAACCGACGGGCAAACGGAGCGGGAAAATCAGTCGCTCGAGCAGCTTCCCTACACATTATGCACACTGGACATCATCGAAGCCAATAAAGCATGGGCATCCAAGCTGCCTATTGCCAAACTCACATGCAACTCCGTCGTTCCCACCGAAAATGGTAAAGTTCATGTCCAAGTGGTTTATGGTAAAATCCCCGCCACACCATTCCAATCACTGAGTTGGAGCAACATCCCCGTGGTCAACACCCACTACAAAGACTTCACAAGTGTTAGGGAGGAAATGCGAGCAACACTCGCAAAGACTCAAGCGGATACAAAGCGAGCGGCCAACCGACATCGCAATGATGATGTGTTTAGTGCTTGTAGACGCGCCCTCCTCAGCTTAACGAACATCAAGCTACGGGGAAAAGGATTTGTAAAGATCAACCCTTGATGATTATGCCCGTTCGTGATCTACGAATGCAAACCATTGCTGCTGCCATTGCTTGAGTTTGCCTACCTGTCAGCATGGCGATCCTCCCTATCTTCCACACCAGCAAACTCAAGCACTACCAGGAGCCCAGTACAAACTTCCCCGATAGAGACATCCTCCTCCACCTCATGTACACGTGGACGGGGATACAGAGTACATGATTGGAGACATCACTGGACATTGAAGTCATGGAAAAACAACAGAATATCCAGTTGATGACACGGCTACAGTGACATGCATAACAACTGGGATTCATACAACAATATTTGAGATTTCAATCACCTGATCGATGACTGCTACCATTATCACAAGTTCACGTTTACAAACGCGCCGAGATGCCATGCCTCAAAGGGCGGGGGGAGGGGGTGTTACGCCCATGATGTACATGAGTCCCTAAACTCTGTGATTGGACATTTATGTAACTACATTCATGGCCCACCGTGTGTCGACCTTTGGAGGCTTACACCGTTTGGCCAAGGGCATCTGGACCAAGTGCCACGACCTCCAATGATCCCTTCTAAAAGTTTTCAGCAACTTCAACCATCTTCCAAAAAGGTGGATAGATGTGTCGCAAACTATATCGATGTTTTGATATTATTTGATCGACTTCCCCACGGCGCTAGACTCTTACAAAGAAATGCCTTGATATTCTCGAAGCCCCTCGACTCCTCGGCGGAGCTCCTCGAAGCGGCCACGAACGGCATGGCCTCACACGCATTGCTCCTACCGAGTGTCGAGGACCCGACATATGCCTCATTCTTATTCTTGCCATTGTATATATTTGCTTGACTCACTCGACACTTGTCGTTGAAGTACACTTATTGTTTAGGTTGAAATCTCCATTGGTCTAAACTCCTTGGATCTTCTTCTGTCCCGCACCTCATTCTCGTGCACCACCCACGTTCTGCTCGGTGTAACACTTAGCACCCAAACATATTTGGAAATATCTCGAAGACAACGATAGTGAGCTCAATTCATTAGGAGGATTGGACTGTTATGCCGAACAAAACGTAGATGGTAAACATGTAGAAGTTGCGAGACAGAACACAGTTTAGGATTTGGGACACTTGAGCAATTTATAATTAGCGGTAAGTACGCTTCGATGAAAATCTTCGAAACCATCGAACATATACATACAAGTGTCGAGTTATGAATGTGCCATAGTCGTGATTGTTGGGTCGGTTGTCGGGCGACGCGTCGTGAGTGGTCGGATTCGAGAACGTCCACCAAAAAGTTGGGGTTATTCGAGAATCGACGGTGACAATGTAAGATGCATCTTTATACATCCAGATTCGTCTCGGTGTGTCGAGAATTGGACCAAAAGGTCGTGATACTTCTGTTCATAGGTTCGCAAGAGTGGTCGAAGCTGTCGGAAGGTTCGGGAATATCCACTTGGGCGGAGTAGTTGGCCGGTTTACCCTCGACCGTCAGAGTGGATGTCACGGTTCTTGCAATGCGATGGGCTGTTTGTGTGACAATGGAAATGCTAACTCGGAAAGATTAGGGACTCGGTTACATTTGGTATGTAACACTTCTCCCCCTTTTAGCCATGACGTTCCAACGTGCGTACAGATATGGCCCGATGATGGCGGTAGTAGCCGTCGATGAGATGATCAATGTCTCTGAGGTTGTCATAGGGATCCCAATTGTTATTCATGGCATCGTAGACGTGCCACTTGATGAGATATTATGTCATTTTGTCTTGTCGTTGATGGCTGATGATGTCCTTGATGACGTACTCAGTGTCTTTGTCCACTTGAACGGGAGGCGAAGGAGGGACATCCCTACCAGGAAAGTTCTCTCCGGGGTCTTGGTAGTGCTTGTGTCTGCTCACATGGAACACCGAATGAAATTGCATAAAGAGTTTGAGTCGTGCAACCATGGGGGTTTGCATGTGCTCGATCTCAAACGGGTCCAATCACCGGGGTTTGATTTGTTAACAGTTGGCTTCGCGGAGTTTGATGTTTGTCGAGTTGAGGAGGGCTTTATTGCAAGTAGTGAAGATGTCATTGCTGTGATGTCTGTCAGCTGCTCGCTTCATCGCTGCTTGTGTCTTCACGAGGGTTTACCGTGTTTCCACCCAGACGATGGTGAGGTCTCGGCGTTGAACGTCAACCATAGGAATGTTGCTCGGACTTTGTAGCCCGGCTGGTATGGCGGGGAGTTTGCCATACGCCACTTCAAATCGAGTTTTACCCGTTGAAACTGCCGAATTATACACGATTTTGTCGGTCGGGAGTTTTTGTGCCCAATCTGTCCCGTGAGATTCGCATAGTGTTCGGAGAAGCTGCTAAAGCGTCTGATTTGTCTGCTAAGTTTGACCGTCGGTTTGAGGATGAAACACCGTTGAAAGTTTAATTTTGTTGACGCACTGAGTCATTAGGTTGCGCCAAAAATGGCTTGTCGTTCTCTGTACGCTGTGTAGTCGCACAATGTTGTTTAGAAACAGCCATGTTGTTCCCTTGGCGGTGACGATGGTCATTATCGCGATGGAGTTGGACATTTTTGAAAGCCTGTCAATGACCACGAGGATTGCGTCATATCCCTTGGGTGTGACCGGTAATCCTGTAACGAAGTCCATGGAGATGTCTACCCATGGTTCCGTCGGAACAGGGAGTGGTTGCAGAAGTCCGGATGGCCTAGTGCGACGAGGCATTTTTGTCGCTGGCATGTGTCGTGAGTTTTGCAGAAGTTGGCCACGTTGGATTGCATCTTGACCCACCAATAGTTTTTTGCCAGCTTTTTCAGTGTCCTGTCCTCTCTGGAGTGTGCACTTGGTCCGGTCTCATGTTACTCTTTGAGTAGCATGCGGCGAAGCTCGTCGTTCGGGGGAATGACCACTTGGCGTGTGAAGCGTCATCGCCGTTAGGGTACGTCGAACCAGAATTTCGCTCTATCATATCCCTTGTACTGGTCGTAGCCTCGTGCAAACAGTCGCTCAAGGTACCGGTCTCGTTGTAGCCGTAGCGTTGCCACGACATACATACAATCTGCTCGGCGGCCGAAAGCGTCCGCCGGATTGATTTTGCCTGGGCGGTACTCGATATCGTAGTCAAACCGGGATTCAAGGAACAACATCCATCGGGTATGACGTCGACTGAGGTTCGGCTACGTCTTCAAGTATTTCAATGCGTGATGATCGGTGTGTACGATGCATTGGAGACACTTCAGATAGCATCACCACGTCTTAAATGCGTACACGACCACCATGATCTCCTTCTCGTGTACTGGGTAGTTGAGTTTCGGTCCTTGTAGTTTTTTAGACATGTAGGTGACCAGTTGTTCGCCGTTGCCATGGTTTTGCAGAAGGACCGCGCCGATGGCTCGGTCTAAATCATCCCTGGCCTTGACGTAGTCGACCGTCGGATCAGCTAATCGTAGGACTGGTGCCGAGGTTAAAGCGTTCTGCAAGACAGTGAACGCTTCTTGTTCACTATCTTCCCACGGCCACTGGTTTTCTTTTAAAAGAGGGAAAGAAAGATGCGCTGACAATCGGGCGTAGTCCCATCCGAATCGTTGGTAGTGATTGGTTAATCCGTGAAGAGCATGAATTTCTGGAACATTGGTTGGCGTCAGCCAATCAACGACCGCTGCCACCTTTTTTGGATCCATGGTGATCCGACACCGGTGATAACGTGACCAAAAAACTCAATCGAACGACGACCGAAGTCGCATTTTGAGAGTTTTCTGAAAACAATCCTCTCTTTTTAAAACACTGGATACTTTTCAAAGATGTCTATCGTGCTCCTCCGGGTGCGGTTATACAACAGAATGTCGCAAAGGTACACCACGACAAGATAATCCAGGTACAGACAGAGAATGTTGTCCATTGCCACCATAAACATCGCCGGGGTATTTTTGAGTCCAAACAGCAAGACCGTGAACTCAAAGTGCCTGTAGCGAGTTCGGAACACCGTATTCTTGATGTCGGCATCTGCCACACGTATCTGTTGATTTCCGCTACATAAGTCGAGTTTGTTGAAAATTTGAGCCCCTCTAAGTTGGTCGAAAAGTTCGTCAGCTCGGGGAAGAGGGTAGCCATTCTTGATGGTAGCGTCGTTTAATGCCCGATAATCTACGCGCATCCGCATCTCGCCAATTTCCTTTTTACGAATAATATTGGTGCATCGTAAGGTGACGTGGATGGGCGAATGAACCCCTGGTCAAGCATCTCGTCGAGCTGCCTTTTCAGCTCAGACAGCTCGTGATTGCTCGTCCGATAGGCCCCTCGAATTGTAGGTCTTTTTCCCGGCTTCAGTTTGATGGGATGGTCGATGTCTTGTTGGGAAGGTAAGGTTCTCAGGAGTTTGTCGCGGAAGGCGTTTACAAACTCCTGGATGAGGGATGCAAACTCTTCATGTACCATCGCAAACTTTGTCGATGCCGATGAGGCTGATAAGGTCGGTGATTAGTCAACTGCTGCTACTTGCGCTTCTTGCATTGGCTCGAGATGTACGAGCCACGCTCGAGCTCCTCCTCATATTTAATGCTTGGAACCGTTGAGCGACATCGACTACATTGGTTGTCACTTTTTGGCTTTTGTAGCTTCCGTTGCCGCTTTCACCTCTGGAACTTTAGCTGTTGGCTTCTGTCCCACACGCGGAAGTTGTCATTTGGCGTCGTCGATCTCCACGTAGACATCGCAACTGTTCCAGTTGACCTGCGGATTGTGCCGGTACAGGAAATATCGTCCGAGATGATTTTGTGGTCACTCATTGGACAAGACATCCAGACCGTTGTATCCCGTGGATCTCCCACTTGTAGTCACAGTGGTTATCGGAGTCTTTGTATCTGTAGTCCCCCGTCAATGGTTTATCCTTCAAACACCCCACTTTTGGTCTACAAACCCAGTTTGTGAACCATGTCGTTGCTTACGAAGCTGTGTGGATCTCTCCCACCCAATAGTGATGGTACTGTTCTTCGAATTTTGCATCCTCGAGGCCAAACTTTTAGCAGTATCACCGGTTGGTCGTCCTCGTACCCCTTGTCGAACTTTGCAATCTAAAAAACCCTCTTCAACGATGTAGGCCGTTCACATGGGCGATCATTCGGTGCAGATCGCTCCTCGCGGAAAAGAGTTGCGCCTTTTACCTATTCTCTTTGTCGTTTCCCGACTCGTTTTTCTGTGACTTCCCCCCTTTTTTGGCGCAATGATTTCTCCGAGACTTGCGAGCGATGTGCCTGACATTTCCGCAGTTGTAGCAGGTTTGCGTATCTCTATGGTCGACGGTGTCCACTTCCATGAAAGTCGAGGAGTCTGCCGATTGGGTTTTTTTTTGTTTCTACGATAATTGTGGTTAGGAGGTTGCTAGCCCTAGGATTCTTGGTTCCAAGCCTTGAAGTCAGCGCTGTCAATCCTTTCTACTACTGCGATCATCCGCAGTAAGTCATTACGGATGCCAAAAGTAGCGATTGCTATATAGATATCTCACTTGAGGCCGTTGTTTAATGAAAACATAGTTCATTGGCGGCGATGTCTGCTCCAGTGATGATCTCATGAAATCCCCGCTTGTACTCTGCCACGATGGACCGCTGACGTAGACGCTGGAGCTTGTATCGTGCTTTGGACGTCTCGTTTAGTCATCCAAAGCGTGCGAGTATCATGTGCAAACATTCAGTCCAGTCGCTTGGTGGCATGAGCGCGTCTTGCCACTGTGGGTTTATTTGCTCCGAAGGGTAGAATGCCTGCAGTCCGTGATATGAGACGGGCGCCATTGGCTGTTGATGAGGCTCCGTCGATCTCCAGCTGTCGTTGGTTGGTCTTTAGATCGGACCACCAACTTAACGCCGTGCCATGCAAAAGTGCGGCTGCAAGGTCATTTTTCTTTCGATCGTCGCTGGCCCCAGCAGCGGTGAAGTACACCTCCAAACTCGTCAGCCACGTCCGCACCGTCGGCCGTTTTGAGTTTGCAGGATCGAACGATTCTGGTGGAGCCTGACAGACTTAGGATTCGCTTGAGAGTTGGGAGTTTCTCACGACGAGCACAGCTTCACGCGCGCTTGCGTCGCGAAGAGCCTCCATCGCGACATTGATTTGTTGGAGCATGTGGTTGTTCATCCCATCGAGCGCAGAGATCCGGTTCGCTAGTTCCTCGTTGATCCACACCTATCATCCAATGCCACCTGTCGTCCCTGCTGGTGCCGTCGAGGCCGTCGATAGGGGCGGTTGGTTTGCCGCCGTTAGGTCCACGACCGGATTGGTCGTGGGTGCCGTAGGGGTTGCTCCAGCTATTGCATACCCTGCCACGCCAGCGTTTGATGTCGCTTTAGGGTTCGTGTGCATCGGCACGTTCAACTCCATCGTCGAAGTCGTTGCCGAAGACGCACTACTAGTCGTCGGTTGCGCTCGCTCGCCATGTTGATTTTTTCCGCGTCTCTCATTGTGCTCTGTTGTGTCCTCCCGGCTTGTGTACATCGGCATGCAGATGACTGACGACGAGACTTGACGGCGCTGGAGTGTCGTCCGGTGGAGCCGACACACGCTGAGGCCTACACACAGTTTGCTGGAGTCTCCTCCCTGCGTCAACGTGCTCAGTTTCATCGGCAGGCCTCTTTGGCGGTTGAGCCGCTGGCAGTCAGTGCCACCGCAGAGGCTGTCTGCGGGCATGTAGCGCTGGATCTGATTGTGCTATTGCGTCTGCAGCATCATGCTCTGCTTAGGGTCCATGTTTCATGTTGCGTGGCACTGTTTGGCACAATGGATCACAGTAGGCACTGCCTGGGTTCGGGCAGTCATAACTCTTTACTACTATTTTTGTAGCTGTTTTTTACCACATGACTGCGTTCGTAGCGTTGATATTATGGTATGGTCCAATTTTCAGGCAAAACGGGCGACGCCCGGGTTTTGGGTTGTCGGCCGTCTGGCAGGGCTCACTGAGAGAACCCTGTCTGTCAGAGAATAGGTCTAGGACTAATTTCTGATTGGTTGGTTAGCTGAGTAACAAGCTGTGCAAAGCTGGGGGAGGGGGGCTGAACTTGGAGGGGTCTCCCATTGTTGTTCATTCTTCACTCCTAAGTAGTTACTTCCAGTTTTCAACTGCTTTCTGGCGCTAACAGTAGCGCGCACACTTCGGAGTAACAAACCCAGAGCATCTTGACATAACCTATAGTGCAGCGGACTCAGGGGGCAGCAGACAGGGGGAGCGTGGAAGCCCGCATGCTGCATCAACAACGCTACTCCCCCAACCTGCTGCTTAGTATTTCTAGCTCGCCTAACGTCGTAGTCACGAAGTCTGCAAAGTGACGTGCGAGACGCGCCGACGGCTTGTGCAAGGTAGTCCTCTAGATGGGTTAAGTAGTCAGATGCCTGTCTAGCACCGCTACGCCCTGATACCAAGTGTTATGCCGAACGGAGCATAGATGGTGAACAGGTAGAAGTTGCGAGGCAGAATACGATCTGTAATTTGTGACATTTGAGCAATTCATAATTAGCGGTAAGTGTAATTCGATGACAAGTGTCGAAATGATTGAGCACACACACACACACACACACACACACACACACACACACACACACACACACACACACACACATATACAAATATCTACGGTGAAGATGCGGGATGCATCTTTATAAACCTAGATTCGTCTCGTTGCGTCGAGAAGTCGACCGAAAGGTCGCGATA
>SZWC01008421.1:45147-56193 GCA_023375785.1 Penium margaritaceum | reverse complement strand
TAAGGGCAAGCAATTCATTGGTGTCAAATGTTTCACTCAAAAGAACAGCGGGGTCAAATAGCCGTGGCTAATCCAGACCTGCACGTACACAGGGAGACTACGCACATACGAAATGACTTCGCATGCCACACACTCTGTGTCCCCCGAGAACTCACACACAGCATCGAAGTATTCATCCCCAAAGGGTGATGCACACTGCCCACTACAGGGATTGGCCACATGCAATCTGGCCCCTGTCTCATCACCATCATGCAAGCTAAGTCTACTAAGTAGCAGTCCTGTCTCCACGAATGCATTGTCGCCAACTGCTTGTCGCTCTTCTCGGGGCTTTGCACGTCTCCTCCACATCATCTTGCGGTTCTGTGTGCTCGTCACGGACCCACGGATGTAGGCCACTGGTACAACCTGCAATAGCAATGAAACCCATAGGTTAGAAATGTTGTACAAGCAGAATGAAATGATGAAAGCATGGCTACACAAAAAACTATGCTTAAGACTTACCATGGCAAATTAGTAGAGGACCATTACGCACGGCGACGCCGCTTTGGATGTGCATCGTCCTCAGACATGCCGGAGGAAGACTCCCACTCATCCTCGTCCCCACTACCCGAGGTCAGGGACTCTTCTTCTTCTAAGTCCGTGTCAGTGCAGTCACCTGACTCAGAGCTTTCACACCAGGACGACTCACTAGAGTCATCTGGATCATCAGGATTGTCCACCTGTGACGTCATGATGAACATTCCCTCTGCACCATCTGCTTCCCCCCGCCATGTGGCATTGCCCTCAGCAATGTCTGCAGCCAATGCCCCCCCCCCCTGCACCAAGAGCAACACCATTGTGAATTTGTGCGGTCCTCCCGCGGACCTGCTGAACGCTTCCCTGGCACTTCCTGCACGGCGTGAAGCACGACGTCTTGCAGCTCCATTGCCAACAGCCAGCACTACTGTCAACACGCCAGCTGCACCACCATCACCCCCATTCCCACCGCCAGCAGTTCCACGTACAACCTCTGTTCCACCGGCCGCACCACCGTCCACACCTTGCCCTTCACTGCCTGTGCAGGGAGCACCAGGAGCGTCCCCAGCCTGCCCCGCCCCAACTGCACTTCCACCACTGCCGCCCTCCAGTCCTTCACCTCCACTGCCGCCCGCAACGCCTTGAGCTCCACTGCCCGAGCCCACATTATGACCTTGTGTTGCCGGTGCCACGGAACTGGCGACAAGCTCCACTTTAGTATTCTCTATCTCGACGCTGTTGGCTGCCAGCTCTCTCGCGCGTGCGGCAACCACGTATGTTGGAGATTGTGCCGGTGGGTTCATGCACTTCCGGGGCGGGTGAGCCTTCATCCCGCATCTGGTGCAGATACGGTCGCGCTTGCGACGTGTCGCCCTATCCAAGCGCTTCAAGCATGGACGGCCACGGGAGCGTTTCACACCCGGCTGGCCCCACCCGCGCATGGCGTACTGTAGTTCGCGCATGGGAGTTCGGTATGTACGTCGCCAGGCCATTTGGGACAGATGCATGTCGGTGTACAGGCCCGGGTTCACGCCTTCAGCCAGCATCAACGCCACGGCGTGCTGGCAGGGGTAGCCAAACTCCCTCCACTGCCCGCATGTGCAGGACTTCGTGTTCACATCCATTTCATGGCCCGCCAGGCTCCTGGGCCCGGTGACGGTGCCCATGAGCCCGCCATGGCGCATGACACGGTAGTCCTTGGCATGTTCCGTGTAGTGTTGCACCTTGGCATCCACGACGGGCGTGTACCGGCTCTCACAGTCGTGGGATGCACGGCGGCGCTCCATGAACAGTCTCTGCACAAAAGGGTAGATTTGTGCAAAGCAGTGGAATGGGTACATGTGCCGTATGTTCATCAGGCGGGCGTTCAGAAACTCCATCGCGTTGGACGTCATGTGCCCACCCCGAGGCACAGGGCACTTCAGGCGTGTCCACTGCTCCAATGGCAGCCCTGGGTCGCCATCTCCACCGAACAAGTATGTGTACGCCTTGTCGGACGTCCGACCGAGCTCGTCCCGCGCGCGGTTGAACTCGTTCTGTGTGAAAGCAGAAGCCATTCGCCACAGGATGTCGGCTGCTGCTGAGCCCGCCTCGGACTTCACGTTCTCCCGCAGGTGTTGACCGCAGTATGTGTGGACAGCTCCTGGTAGTTGGTGCTTCACGGCGGCGATGAGTCCGGCGTCTCTGTCGCTGATGACTGCGGTGCCGTTGTGCTGTGCCGTCGGATACGCCTCTGCCAGCCGCTGACAGAACCAGTCCCAGTTGTCCTTGTCTTCCTGAGGGCATATGGCCCACGCCATGGGCACCGCGTGGTCGTTGGCCTCCCAATACTGTGCTAGCAGCAGCACTTGCTTTAAGCCGTTTTTTTAAAACGTGCTGTCCATTGTGAGCAACCGCCGCACATGCGACCATCCGTTTCTGCAAGCACCGGGTGCCACAAAGGCCCGTCGGAAGAGATGGTGCTGGTCCTATTCCGCGACAGCGACGATGGATGGGTCAACCCTCTTCAACTCCATGCATGAATCACGAAAATAGAGCCAAACACGTCTACAGTTGGCACATATGCAGAAAGCACCGTGAATAGCATACAACAAGCGAATAAGGACAGCAGGATACTTACTACGGCGACGTACGTAGGGAACAAACCCCACGACTTGCTTTTCTTGCCCATGAGATTCGTCAGAGCCTTCTTTTTTCGCATAGTGTATGGCGTGGTAGGCCGACCTCTCGCCAGTGCGCGCTTCCACGATCTGCCGGAGGGCCTTGGAGGTGGTGCATGGCTCCTTGCTGACAATGCTCTCGATGTGGCGCAACACCCACGCGGCCTTGCGTGATGGGTCCCCCTTTGTGCCCGTGCGGCTAAACTTGTGGCCCTCTTTAAAGAAAATGACCTTGACGTTGTTCGTTTTCCGCTGCCACCGCGCCTTCAGCTGCCACGCGCATCCCGCCTACCTCCACTCTGCACAACGAGCTTCAAGCCGCGACGGCTCACTCCGCACAAACTTCACCCCCATGTGTGCGGCGACAGCGTAGTCATGGACCGCCTCGCGGCAGGCGTCCATGTTTCGGAAGGCAGCGCCTCCCAGAAATTAAGCTGGAGACTCCGGTCGAGCACGCTTCCTGGGCTTAATGCCCTTATTCTGGGCAGCGGAGACAGCGGTGTCCGTCGGGGGGGGGGGTGTGCTCGTCATCCGACGATCCTGCAAGCATAAACCGGGGTCAGCATGTTAAATGATCGTACTGGTACGGGGATGTGTTGAGGATGACACAAGGACAGACAGGTGGAACGTACTTGGTCGCAGAAGCAAAGCCATCCCAGTCAAGTGTGACGCCATGGCGACTTCTGCGAGTTAACCCACCCGCGGCCGGAGGACGAAACGGCCTGACGCGGGAGCCTCCGTTCAACCTCATGACAGAGTGCTCTCCACGCTCTGGGGGGCGTGGAGTTAAGCGTTCTTCGGCCTGGACGTGCTCCACCCATCACGCCTCCTCAAAGTCGTCAAAGACAAAACCGGACGTGTAGCCTTGGGATTCACGAGGTTCCTCCTCCTCGTCGGAGCTGTCGACGAGGGGGTTTCGGAGGAATGTAAAACTTGAACAGCGGTGGATCCGTAAGACCCAAAGTGGGTATGCCATGCAGATGCATGCACGCAAATATACATTGTACCCACCTAACGGTCATTTTCGTACATATCATACCCACTTACGAGAGCTTAGAGGCAGCACGCCAGCCATGGTCAGCGGGTTCGCCTCGGAAGGACAGGGCTTCAACGGGGAACGGCATGTTCCCCATGGCGAGCAAAACTGGCGCGAATGGAAAACGGGGAAAACCTACGTAGATGATGACATGAAACACGATGAAACTGTGGATATCATGTCCCATGGTGCCATTAACGGTCACCCTTGTCAGGAGCACGAAAACTGCGGCTGGTTCGCATGCTGTCGCATCACACACCCACTGTGCGCCGACGTGGCGTCCAACTGGCATTGTGCAGCGTCCTTATCGGATGCATGGGCCCAGAACCTCGGATGTGCCAGTCGTCTACCAATATCTGCCGACGTGGCGCACATGTACCTAAGGTTATTGTCGTCATCGTTAAGAGTGAGGGCCTCTTTCCAATTCAGAGGACGGTACTTCACTTACATGCAACATCGTTCGGAGTATGACAGGATGTCATGACGACAGCGACTACTACTTTCATAAAGATGACGACATGTCCGAGCCAAAAAAATACCCCCCACACTTCGCAGCCGCTTTCGGCAACACGATTGCAGCATATTCCGACGACTCAGTGTTGGTTTTTGCGCTCATTGTGCTCTGTTGTGTCCTCCCGGATTGTGTACATCGGCGTGCAGATGACTGACGGCGAGACTCGACGCTGATGGAGTGTCGTCCGGTGGAGCCGACGCACGCTGAGGTCGTCTCGCAGTTCGTTGGAGCCCCCTCTCTCCGGCGACGTGTTCAGCTCCATCGGCAGGCCTCCTCGGCGGTCGCACTGCCGGCAGTCACTGCCACCGCAGTCGCTATCTGCATGCATCCAGCGCGTACTGTCATGCCTGCGTCGTCATGCGCTACCTAGGGTCCCAGTTGCATGTTGCATGACCCTGTTAGGCAGCATAAACCATCGTGGGCACTACCTGGGTTCAGGCTGCCATAACTCCTCGCTACTATTTTTCTAGCAGATTCTGACCGCCTGGCTGCGTTCGCAGCGTTGGTATTATGCTATGGTCCAGTTTTCAGGCAAAACGGACGACGTCCGGGTTTTGGGCTGTCGGCTGTCTAGCAGGCCTCACCGAGAAAACCTGCCAGCCTGAAATTAGCTATTTTCTGATTGGCTGTTGAACTGAGTAACAAGCTCTACAGAGCTGGGGGGGGCGCCTAGAACTTGGAGGGGTCTCCCATTGTTGTTCATTCTTCATTCCTAATCAGTTACTATCAGTTTTCAGCTGCATTCTGGCGCTAACTCTGGCGCGCGCGTTTCTGAGTAACAAACATAGAGCTTCCAGACTTAGTGTTGGTATGTGTGGCTTCCACCCGTAACGAGCCACAGCCGTGGCAGCTACGGGTGTACCCGGAGCTGATGGTGAGCGGTGGCCGCATTGGAGATCGTGACGACCCGACAGGACTCCGGATCGTCCAGGGACTTATCCAGGAGCTACGACATGACAGATCCCTGATGCGGGCCCAGATGGCGCCGGAGCACTGACGGTTGGTGGATCCAGCCACCAGCAGCTGCCAGACGATTGCCACGACGTCCCGGGTGCTTGCTGAAGTGCTCTGCAGTTTTTCTGCAGGTGCTAGAGTTTTCTCGGTGGACTGGCTCTCGAGCCCGATTTGCATGTTTTGCATTGTCCGTCCACCTATCGATACCGGACTTGTGCGTGTGACTAGTCGTAGCGTCCGGCTCGAGATTCTGCATCTCTAGGTTCAGACAGTGTTGCGTTTGGATGCCTGTGCGCAGAGTTGCGGCCAAAACAATGGTTTTGAGCCGGTTTTAGGACAAACTGACACTGCCGCGTGCGTCACCCGCCGTGTGCCGCGGCAGGTATTTATGCTGTGTGCTTGTCAGTTGTCATCTCTCTCTGCAATTATATTCAGTTTGAGTTTCCTGACACTCTGTTCGTGTCCCAACCCAGACCCTTGCAGTTTTGTCTCTAACTTGTGACTGTTGTCACACGCTGACCTGGCGCTGACGCCTAGTGTCGCGGCAAGTGGTTAGGAAGGTTCTAGGAAACTTCTCATGGTATCAGAGTGGTGAGACAGTTCTCACTGAGCTGCGCAACAGAGATGCAGCAGAGCAGCAGCAGTGAGAGTCACAGCTGCAGCAGATCCATCGGGCCTGTCGAGACAGCCGATCGCCGTCGACGCAGCCTTCCCACCACGTGAGACCACAGCAGTGGCGCTGCCTGTGTGCCAGCAGCAGTAGCAGCAGCAGCAGCACCACCACCACCAGCAGTGTGCTGTTGCTAAAGCAGCAGCAGCAGCAGCAGCAGCACCGGGTGGCAGCAGCAGTCGTTTCTGGCTGGGCATTTTGACAAAAAAAGGGGGGATAACCAGCTCGCAGCAGCAGCTCGCGAGCAGCGGCAGCGGCAGCGAGCAGCACCAGCGGCAGCAGCAGCCGCGGGCAGCAGTAGCAGCGCGGCGACAGCAGCAGCAGCATTGCGCGAGCTGCAGCGCCAGCAGCAACAGCAGCAGCAGCGGCATTGCAGCAGCAGCAGCAGCATTGCAGCAGCAGCAGCAGCAGCAACTACGGCAGCGGCGGCCGCGAGCAGCTGCAGCAGCTGCTGTAGCAGCATTCGCAGCAGCAGCAGCAACAGGCAGCAGCTGCAGCAGCAGCCGCAGCAGCAGCTGCAGCAGCAGCAGCAGTTGCTGCAGCAACCTCAGCAGCAGTTGCTGCTGCAGCTGTTGCTGTCGGGCCTGAGGGGGACCCGACGCGAGGGACCCCGCCCAAGAGGGGGGGGGGTCCGGTCGGTCGGGCCCGTCGTGCCCCAGAGGGCGCGACAGCGCCGGCCAAGCGCCGGCGCTTGAGCCGGCGCGTGCCGGCCAAACGCCGGCCTCCCGCCGGCCGAAACGGGCAGGGGGGCCGACGGGCGGCCTCCGGCCGGCTGCGTGCAAAAAGGGGAGGGGAGCGAGCCTCCCCTCCACCGCGCTCGCCGCGAGGGTCGAGCCAGACCGAACAAAAAGAAAAAAAAAGGAAAGAGGGGGGGGAGGGGGGGATGTCCTCGAGTGGGGCACCCCAGACAACCCCAAAGAGGGCACCCGAGGAGGTGGCACCATCAAAAAAAAAAGGAAGGCCCCTCCTACTGTCCTTCCTTCAAAATTAAGTTCTTTGTTTTTGTCTTTGTTTATTACTTTTTACCTTTTTTTGTGGCTTGAGGCCACCACCGTCGGCTGACGACGGAAACCGCTGTAGCTGCAGCCGCCACGAGAGTCGCGGCAGTAGCAGCAACGGCGAAGGTGGCTTGAGGCCACAACCGTCGGCTGACGACGGCACTCGGTACAGCATCGGCGGCACCGAACGCGACTTGAGGTCGCGACTTGAGGTCGTGATTGACGACATCGCAGCCCGTCTGAGAGACGTGGCTCGATTCGCATCCCTCTACGTGGTTCTTTGCGCC
The DNA here is from genome assembly GCA_023375785.1 of Penium margaritaceum. NCBI lineage: Eukaryota > Viridiplantae > Streptophyta > Zygnematophyceae > Desmidiales > Peniaceae > Penium > Penium margaritaceum. The sequence goes on along the minus strand of SZWC01008421.1, from coordinate 49,059 downwards.
ACCGGGATCGAGTGTACAGGACTATCACCCACGCTAAGCTCTCAACATGAGCTACGCAGTGTTCCCATGGGCATGGCCAGCGCCGTGGTCTGCGCCTGAGCCTCAGTTGTGGCAGCCGCCACAGGCACAGTGGTCGATGCAGCCGCGGCACGTGCCCCAGTTGGATCCAGGGTTTTCGTGTTACTACTGTCGAGATAGGCAGCACGGCTGGCGCCAGTGTCGCCAGCGCCCTGCTGGGTGGCGACCGCCTTGGTTACGGTCCCGCCCTACTCCACCATCCGCCTCCGATACATCACCTCATACAGTCGCGCCCCTCAGTGGAGCTATGGCGGTGGTGTACGCCGAGCTCCAGGGTCTGAAGCGCATGGTGCAACAGCTCATAGACCATGTGATCTCTGAGCGGGCGGTTGCCACTGTGCCGCTTCACACACACTCGTCTTCCTTCTCGCCATCCTCACCTCCGTCGGTGTCATCACTTGACGGTGCCACGCCTCCCGACCTTAGCTCTACATCTGACACCCTACGCTCTGTGCTGGAGGCAGTTGGAGTCATCCCGATCAGTGACCCCCCCACTTCTGGGGTAGTCTCTTCGGCTCGCCATCGTCGTTCTCGGACTCGGCACGCGAGGCAGTGGACGGCATGTTTGGCGAGACGTGCCCAGGAGGCAGCAGCAGTCGCAGCAGTGGCAGACATCACCACCGAGATGACTCCCTCGTCCCCAGTCGTAGAGCTGGTGCGGCATCCCTTTGCAGCTTCTACCGGTGCGTCGGTCGAGGGGGGGATGGAGTGTCCGCCGACGACCACCGGAGAGTGCAGGAGGGATGCGACAGATGGTGCTTCATGACAGGGCGCTCTTAGTGAGGACGAGACATCCGAGGAGTGGTCCGACGTGGAGTCGGAGACGGAGGAGTGGTCTGACGCGGAGTCGGAGGCAGACATGGAGATGGAGACTACAATTGACGTAGCAGAGACCACAGAGGCAGGTGGGGCAGTACCAGGGGATGAGGCAGTAGCAATAGCGGTGTCAGCCGGCACATGTGGAGCAGACGTCCGTTCCGCTACATTGGTGACCAGTGGAGTGTCGCCAGACGTCCAGGCAGTGGGTGTGTCGGCAGCCATCGACGACGTGACAGTAGCAGCAGTTGCAGTCACTGCTACTGACGGGACGTTGGCAGTAGACGAGGCTCCGGGAGGAGTCTCAGGTGACGAGATCCCCTCGTCTCCTGTCCACGGGTTGGTCTGTCGAGTCCCCACAGCTCCTGCCAAGGTGCCAGTCGTGGGGGAGATGGTGTGGCCGCTGACGACCGTGACGGAGCTCGGCATTGGTGATGCGACTGCTCTACAGCGCAGGATGGTCGAGGTGGATGAAGCCACACAGCAAACTCAGCTAGCAGAGAGTTCAGCGGGGGGAGACATTCGCTGTGACGGAGACTCTTCGTCAGAGGAGGATTGGTCCGATGCTGAGTCAGAGTCGGGGATGGAGTTCGTGATCGTTGATGTTTTGGCGGATGACGTGACGACGACCGATGCCGGAGCTGTGCCCGACGATGCGCACGCTCCTGCATTAGCTGGTGTGGAGACAGCTGCCATGGTGCCAGGAGTAGCAGCAGGAGGAGCAGGTGATACAGGTGCTGATGCTCGGCCCACAGCAGACGCCCAGGTGGTTCTGGCGGATAGTGCTGGGCAGCAGGAGGAGGTGATTGACTGCCAGGGAGACCACCTCGATGAGGACCAGTCGTCCGTCGTGGAGCGGTCGGACGCAGGGTCGGAGGTAAACATAGAGGCCCAGTGCGCTGCCGTTCTTGCAGTAGCCGCGGCTAAAGCACGCGATAGCCTCTCGGTGAGAGCAAACGTCCGCGTGTGCGACATGGAGGATGCAGAGCGAGCTGCACACATCCGACACCCCGCTACCCTGACCGGTGTCGTTGACACCACGGCGGTTCCAGCCGATGACATAGCTACGCTCGTCCGAGCTACAGTTCCTGTACCCGAGCGCCTACGCTCCATGGTCGACGAGCATGAGGCAGTGGTGGCTCGAGCGGAGGCGCACGTGCAGAGTCTCATGGCCGAGCTCCGGGAGGCCAGCAGCCATTGGTACACTGCAGATGCTTCTGCACGACAGGTTGCTGAGATGTGCATGGAGGATGTGCATGGAGGATGTGCACACCCGTCTCGAGGCTGCGGAGTGGTCCCTACAGGATGCACGTTGGCGACGGGCGGACGCACAGCAGCAGGTGGACGATTGGTTGTGCACCAGGGGCTCGGCGTTTCTGCAGGGTGTATGGGTTCCCGATGACAGCGACGACGTTGCAGCGGCAGATACACCGACGGATGACGACGTCTGGCGACCTGACACCCGAGTGTCGAGTGTGTCAGCAGCAGCCAGTGACTCCGCAGCACCACCCCCTTCTAGTGCAGCTGCTACGGATGCGGACGCGCTCAGTGGTGACGACCCCCTGCCAGCAGCTGGTGATCAGGCAGCAGCTGAGTCGCCTATTGGCGTGGAGAGCTTCCTACGCGACGAGGAGACGAGGATGCAGGAGGCAGTGATTCGCGCCGACGCGCACATGATGGAGGTCCACCATCAGATTCATTCCGCGACTGACCGCCTGCACGCCGTAGATGCAGCTGGCCGGCAGGCTGCCGCAGCAGAGCTCGACGAACTGCACACGCGTCTTGACGCAGCGCAGTCCGTGTGGCAGCATGCAGCACAACAGATGGCATGCATACGGGAGGCGATACAGTTGGAGGAGGCCCTCGGCGCTGCACCAGTCACATCAGCAGATGACGACAGTAGTGACGACTACGACAGCGATGACGATGACAGCGACGACGCCGCTCCGGGGTGAGGCTCTATCCGAGCACATCCCACCAGCATCGTCGTCACCCTTGCTATTGCTGTGCAGGGGTATGTGGCCATGGGGGAGCCGTGCTCCCTCCTCACGAATTGTGTTGGGAGCAGCCATCAGCTTTTCTCGTACTGTCAGCCACTGTAGTCTAGGGGGAGTGTTGGTGTGTGGGCTTTGGCCTGACACCTTGTGAGGACAGCGAGGTTGTTTGGAGTGTGGCACGATGTTGTGATTGAGGTTATGCTGGTCGAGACCCGCGCACCTGGTGAGTTGCACTGGTGTGATGTGGAGACCCATTGCCTTCGTGTGTTAGGTGTGATCCATGCATGATGTGGTCGAGACCCGCGCACCTGGTGAGTTCCACCGGTGTGATGTGGAGACCCATTGTCCCCATGTGCTATGTGTGATCCATGCATGATGTGGTCGAGACCCGCGCACCTGGTGAGTTCCGCCGGTGTGATGTGGAGACCCATTGTCCCCATGTGCTATGTGTGATTGCCTTTGTGCATGGTCGAGACCAAAGCACTTGGTGGGATGCACCATTGTCACGAGGAGACCCTGTGCTGTGGCATGCTTGATCGGTGCTTGTCATGATTGGTTTCCCGAACCATCCTGTCCTGTCTTTGCTCAGCCATTGTGGCCTTGACGGATGTGTCAGCCAGGGGGAGTGTTGGTATGTGTGGCTTTCACCCGTCACGAGCCACAGCCGTGGTAGCTACGGGTGTACCCGGAGCTGATGGTGAGCGGTGGCCGCATTGGAGATCGTGACGACCCGACAGGACTCCGGATCGTCCAGGGACTTATCCAGGAGCTACGACATGACAGATCCCTGATGCGGGCCCAGCTGGCGCCGGAGCACTGACGGTTGGTGGATCCAGCCACCAGCAGCTGCCAGACGATTGCCACGACGTCCCGGGTGCTTGCTGGGGTGCTCTGCAGTTTTTCTGCAGGTGCTAGAGTTTTCTCGGTGGACTGGCTCTCGAGCCCGATTTGCATGTTTTGCATTGTCCGTCCACCGATCGATGCCGGACTTGTGCGTGTGACCAGTCGTAGCGTCCGGCTC